>WWET01000947.1:207088-231648 GCA_011038615.1 Limnodynastes dumerilii
CGCTGCGTCAAGGCTGGCACAGTGTATGTGTTGCTATAGCAGCCACGTCAGCGTCATTCGGAAAGTAGAGCGCGCCACGTAGGACAGAGGGAGAAGATGAGAGGAGAAAATGGATATCAAATGTTTAGTCTCTCAGCATCAGGGATCTCATTAATCATTACGGAAAGGCAATTTCAATAAAGTTTATTGTTTTCACTGGTAGGCGCTGAATCAATGGCGATGCAGAAATTCCTTTCATTGAAATGATCTATGGAAACATTTGCATAAAGAATAAATAAAAAGATCAATTTAAGTAAATGTTTTACTTTTTTTTTTTTTTTTACAAACCCTTCTAGAAATTACTTTGCACTTTGCGCTAAATTGAGATATGGCAGCACCGGAGGGCGGTAAGGAAGTTTTACAATCAACAAAGATACAAAGATGGACGGAGGGATGTAAAAGGTTGATAACCCCTGTGATAGCTGATAATGCCCCTGAAACTCCTCTGATGTACGTAACTTAGCTGACTTGTGTGTCCAAAACCCTGCATTAACTTTTCCGTGAATATCTCTGGTCGTACGCAAGTGCCTAACCCAGGGCTTACTGCCCAATTTAAATGCCTCCCCCCAACCCACAATGCATATAGTCAAACATATGGAGTCTCGTCACACCGACGTACAGAACACTGAATATACAGACGTACGGAAAGCAATTACGTACGTTCAGAGTTCCAGTGTGTAACATCTGCCATGCCTATGACCCATAGCCTGACCCTAAACTTCCTATACTATAAGCCTAACCTTATCCCTCCCTTATCTCCTAAAGCCTAACCTTCCATGTCCCGCAGCCTAACCCTAGCCTTCAATGCGCCTACTTGTATCCCGCCACAGCCCGTGTCAAGCAGAACGCATTTCACTATTGGTAATTGTAATATTCTGAATGTGAAGAAACAGACGCGTTTCAGCTGTCCAAAATTCAGCCCGGCAACCGCTTCCCTTAATTCAGTTGGAATCTAGAATCTTAGGGCCTGATCCAGACCTACGCTCATAAGACGCTCATGTGCGTAGTGTATTTACAAAAGCGTACCTACGATGCCCTGCCCTCAGTTGTACTTAGTTTTGCTTTCTTACACCCACCCTAACTTTTCTGAGTAACCGCGGGCGTCCATAAGCTCAATGCATAGTTACGACGCTTAGCAAGCCCATACTGTACGATTGAAATGCCTCCCCCCGCCCTCGGTGCGTATTTACGAATTTCGTATGCCAGGCATACCCCCCTCGACCCTATTTATGAAGGTGTTACGATCAAGGCCCATATGCTCCGCAGTAAGTAGAAATGGCCGTTTTTACGCATTTGTCAAAACGCACCCGAGCGTAGGACTGGATCAGGCCCTTAGTTGCTTTGAGAAACATCTTCACATTTCCTTTCATATACCCCCCCGCCCCCATCCACCACTTATGACTTTAGAATAATCACTCAGCGACCAGTATGCAGACATTTTTTTATTACATTTTTTGCCATTTTATGTTTTATAAAAAATATTATACCCAAAAATAGAAGCACATAAACAAACATGGAACAGAAATATAACCCTTTCAGTGCCAGGAGCCAGATGAATGGTCCATTTTTTTTATTTTTGAAGTGATACATCAAGACTCTATGGTAACAACCACATCGACACCAAAGGCTCCAAGTGACCCAAGTGAAGCAGAATATTTGATGTCAGACACAGATTTAAGGCCTATCGTATGAACACGTCGATAACATAAGAATTCTATTCCTCTCGGGCAGTGAAGCGACATTCCAGGATTCTTTGCTGGCCGTTGGCCAGCCATTGGCTTGCAAAGGATCCTGGGAATCAGAGAGGCTTAGCAGAAGCTACGGCCAATCGGATGGGACTGGAGGCACTGTGCTGGAAAGAAGAGGTTAATAGTTTGGACAGAGCGCAGAACCATTCCCCCTCCCCCCCCCCACTTCTTCTGGGGCTTCAATAACCAATGATAGTAGCAAATACAACTAATAAATACTATTTACAAAAGCAGGAGGGACAATTAAGTGGCAACGTGGATAGGAACCGGAAGATAAATCATTTGGGTTAACTATTTAGATGCTGGATTGAATGCATTAAGTGAGGCTGCTGGGATGTCCTGTTATAATCCAGATATAAGGCACTATAGATAGAGGGGTCAGAAACCTGGGATTACGGTAATTAAGGAAACCAATAGCTCTCCGGCTGTTGTAAAACTACAAATCGCAGCGTGTCTTCCACGTAACCTGGAAAGGCGCGAGCAGCCGCCATCTTAATAGAACGCTCTGGTTCATACGATACATATTCTCTTTCAATATCCAGATTTAACACTGGAAGACATTCCCCTTTTTATAACCTTATCTCTCCCAGAATCCTTTGCACCTCCCAAGTTTTGTCATCTTAACATTAGCTGGCAATGGCCAGGCATTAGACGTTGCACTTGCAGATCCCACGATTAGATGACGTATCAATGGCGATTCCTTTCAAGGGGTTATCATCAGCGTCTTGCTATTAACGTTTCATTGTCTTTCCACCTTTGACGCATAAACTATTCATTGCTTTCTCCTCCATATCCAAGAAATCCAGGGGTGGTGGTGGTGGGGGTGATCTTAAAACAGGGTCTTGGTCCTTCTAGAGTCCATCATTGGCCAATATCAAGTCTTTAGCCCCAGTCCTCTCCACCTGTCCAGGGGAGGCAAAGTCCAAAGGGCCGTCTCAGGATGGAAACTTGAGGGGTGGCTGCGTCAAAAAGAGTAACGGGGTGTAAGGAAGGGGGCGCAGAGAAAATATATAGTATTAGGAAGTAGCATTTACTCTTCTGTCCAGTTGTATTACTTTCGTTGTCTCGTTGTGCCCAAAATCTGAGCTAAACCTGAAAAAAAATTAAAAAAAATACAAAATGTCAAAGATAAGCGGGTGCAAAAATCTGGATTCAATACTTTACTCTGAGCTGGGCTTTCACACAGAATATTGCCCATCCCCCTACAAACCCAGTTACCTCTACCAACGAAGGGGTAGATCCAGAACTACATGTGCCGTATGTTTATTCGCGGAGCGTATTTTCGTGTCCCCTCGGCACACCCCTTGCACGGACGTATTTTGTCAAGATACGCTTCCCAAACCCTACCTTAACTTTTTCACACGTAACAGCGTACGTCCGCTAACGGACGTATAGACTACGTGAACGTACGCCGCTTAGCACGCCCATACTGTACACTTTAAATACAAACCTCCACCTACTTCACGTAATTGGAACGTATTGTTGTCTCATGTAAAATTGGCACGCCCACACGTAAGTATTTACGTGACAAATACGTGAATGGCCCATACGTTCACAATTACGCTACGTGAATGTGAGTATTTTCTATGGTGCGCATGCGCAGTGCGTTCGAAACAGCGATTTTACGTCTCCGCCCCGCGTAAAATTGCTTCGAAGCGTAGTTCTGGAACAGGCCCGAAGTCCTTAATACCTGCAACTCACATGGAACAGTCGTATCAATTCCACACCATCGCCACTTAGACCGGAACCAGAGATCGGTCCCTCCCCCTATTTTTGTGGCTTGCGGCCTCGTTTGCATGTGTGCAGTGCCGTAACTAAAGTCAGTGAAGCTGCTACGGGGCCCGGAGGTAAGGGGGTACCGAGGTATGCAGCCCCTGCATGCATTATAGTTACGCTGCCTGACTGCTCACCGCTTGTGGTTACTAAGGTGCAACAACATGCATTTGCAGAGGAGACCGCCGCTGTGATCTTTACACAGCAGATGGGAGATGGAGAAGATGTGGGGCGGAGTTGTCAGACCATAGGTCAGAAATAGACTATGGGGGCTGGCGAATCATAGCTCCACCCCTGAGGATAAGAACTGGTTAGTGGATATTTATCTGTGAGAGTGGGACTTGTTAAAATGGAAACACACAGATGTGTAGATAGTGCAGATAGCCCAGCGACCACGGATCCCTCTGAATATTTATTATTTATCTTGGGGAAAATTCCATTTCTGAATATGGACAATTCATATATTATAACAGGACAACATTCACATATGATGGGGTAAGAGCCAGATCTATAAATACAGTCAGAGGGCCCGATCCAATTAGATAAAAATCGTTCGCCGGCGTATTTTTAACGCAATTTTAACAAAAATTACGGCCGATTTTTTTTTTTACTATTCAATTATTTTTTTGCGTTAAAAATACGCCTTTTTTTAACGATATCGTTAATTAAAAATCCGCCCCTATGAGAGGTGCGGATTTTTAGCGCTGCCCTATCTTGTGCCCCAACAGGGCTTGCTGATGCTTGGAGAACTACAAGCATCAGCATGCCAGAGACCGCTGCGCAGGTGCCTAGGTAAAAAAAAAAAAAACCTTCTCTGAAAGTCCCAAATCACCTCCTGCTAGCAGGAAGTACCCGGCGCTAATGACAGGTTATTAGCCAGATGATACTGATGATGGGGATAGTGAGCTAGCCAGGGACCGCTGCGCAGGTGCCTAGGTAAAAAAAAAAACTTCTATGAACGTCGCAAATCACCTCCAGGAAGTACCCGGCGCTAATGAGAGGATATTGGCTAGTCTGAAATATCGTGAGAACGTTATTTCAGACATTGGCCAATAACCTGTCATTAGTGCCGGGTACTTCCTGCTAGCAGGAGGTGATTTGCGACGATCAGAGAAGGGGTTTTTTTTCTCCGTAAAAAATTTTTCCGCTGGCTGCTGTTTTAGTGCAGCGGTAAAAAAATAATTAAATCACCGAATTTTTACCGTTCAATTGCCGGCGAAAGTGTCGTATTTTTTCAGATGCAATCTTTTTTAAAATATCGCCGGCAATTGAATCGGGCCCAGGGAATGTAGAGAACCAAAGCAGGACGAGTCTGTAGACAGCTAAATAGAACAACAAGGGACCAGACAAACTGATTGAGAGAAGGCAAGGGGAGGAGATAATGGAAGGGGAGAGGAGGACAGAGGACCCTGCTCCAAAGAACTTACACTCTAGAGGGTAATGGAAAGCAAACAAGGATAACAGAGGGGCGAGACAGGGCATCCGCTGGGGTTTGTTAGGCTTTATGGAGAAGAGGGTCTTGAGGGCCAGTTTAAAGCTTTAAAGAGGTGGGAAGAACCTATTAGGGAGAGAGTTCCAGTGGTGGGATGCAGCACGAGAGAAGTCCTGAAGCTGTGAATGAGCAGAGGAAATACAGGGGTCTAGGTCCGGGCACAGCTGTCGGGTGGGAATGTGAAGAGACACATGGACAGGTATGTATGAAGAAGAGGACTCACGAGGAGTTTATAGATGACTGCGTGGAGCAGGAATCTCACTCACCTGTGCCGTACGGCACCGTCCCGGCTGGTATCATTGGATGACGTGTGCGATTTCTCCTGGGAGTGGCTGAGCTCTTCTAGCACAGCCGTGTGATGCTGAGAGATCATCTCTTTGCTCCTCTCCCAGGCGTCGCGGGTCTCCACGGTCACTGCTGAGCTGTGCAGCTCTTCCCACCCGTGATGCTCCTCGAAGATGAGGAGATTCCTTGAACGCACTAGAAGAGAAAGCAGCCGTCAGCGACTGATCCACACCTGCACCTGGGCAGCATCCAGGTACCGCTTAGACCCCGCGATCTCACTCACCTATCGATGCCGCATAGGACTCTGGCATCGAATGCCGGCTTGGCTCTTGCACTGTTTTGGTTGCTGATGGATAAGGGTCAAACGTCTGGGTGAAGCTACCAAAAATGACCGCAAAGCAGAGCACCACCACCTGGGGGCGCACATGAGAAGAGGATGTTAGGGAGAAAAGGGTTAATTCCACATTCAGGGTCAAAATATCCCCCAAACCATGCTGGGGACAGCCATTTTCTAATTCATGGAGCCAGATTTACAAAGTTGCGGGTTTGGAAAAGTGGAGATGTTGCACATAGCAACCAATCAGATTCAGGCTGACATTCTCTAGTATATAAAAGGAAAGTAAGAGCTAGAATCTGCTAGGGGCATCATCTCCTCACCCACAGCTTAGTAAATCTGGCTCCTGGTCTCAATTACCCTATAACCAGTTTCATCAATGAGACATAACATTAGTTCTGAGAACATCATATATACAATGGCTGCCTCCGTTGGTTCCGATCAATCACAATCGAAACTTTATAGTTCGGTAAACAGCGTAAAACTCCTCCATAAAATTAAATCCACAAATTCATAGCGTTGTCTGGACCCTAAATCCAGACACTCCACAAAGGATCACAAAATACCTATTTATATCCGGTTATTATATTGTAAACAGAACTTTAACTTAATAAAAAAACCTCTGACCTAAAAATAGCGCAATTATTTCTTCATTTATAAAACATTTTTTATTGCCTTTCATTATTAATTAATGTGTGTGACGGAGATCTGTAACAATTCGATATTTTCTGGTAAGCAGAATAACCATCTCCTACAGCATGGAAGCAAAGGGAACAGGACGGAACATAATTCTGGAGCCTGTGTGCTGGGAGATGCAGGAGTATTTCTTTAGTGGAGGAGACGTCACCATGGATAAATTATACTCAGAGCAGAACAGACACAGGGCAGCGGAGACCGGATTCCTGACAGATCGGGTGACATTATATTTAGAATGCTCCAGATAAACAGAGGAGCCGTGTAAGAGAATCCACAGCGAGGATAGAGCTTCCGTAAGTGAATCCTCTGTCATGTGCAGGGTGTGTTACACGTGCTGGAGATTGCGATACCACAAGCAGACACTAGAGGGCACACGCAGAGCATGATGGAAGTGTGTATGGTGCAGCTTGTATTATAACGCCTGGAGAGCCTGACACTGGCTGAGACCAATAAGGGCCGGGTAGCCCTGCAGAACACACACACATAGATAGATGGAGATGTGGCCTAGAGGTTACGCCCCCTAGGTGAGGGTGCGTCTGTACCCATTGCCTGAACCATTATGGATGCCAGGGGGAGCGGCACTCACCATGAGGCAGGTGCCAGTCTGGGTGCTGGCTGCTTTGTATGAGCGGGACACTTTACCGGCCACCATCGCCTGCAGACGCTGCAGCTGCTGTAACAGGGTCCTGGCGGAGGAAGAGGAAGACAGAAAACACCGTGACCAATGAGATCAGCTTTGTGTGTGTGTGTGTGTGTGTGTGTATATTGTATGTATGTATATAGGTGTATGTGTATGGGGTGTATGTGTGTATAAGTGTATGTGTGTGTGTATGTGTGTGTGTGTGTATGTGTGTGTGTGTGTATAGGTGTATGTGTATGTGTGTGTGTGTGTATAGGTGTATGTGTATAGGTTTATGTGTGTATATAGGTGTGTGTGTGTGTATGTGTGTGTGTGTATGTGTGTGTGTGTGTATAGGTGTGTGTGTGTATATAGGTGTGTGTGTGTGTGTATGGGTGATGTGTGTGTGGTGGGTGTGTGTGTGTGTGTGTATGTGTGTATATGTGTGTGTGTGTGTATGTGTGTGTGTATGTGTATAGGTGTGTGTGTGTATATAGGTGTGTGTGTGTGTGTGTGTGTTGTGTGTGTGTGTGTGTGTATATGTGTATGTGTGTGTGTATGTAGGTGTATGTGTGTATAGGTGTGTGTGTGTATATAGGTGTATGTGTGTGTGTATATAGGTGTATGTGTGTATAGGTGTGTGTGTGTAGTGTAGTGTATGTGTGTGTGTATATAGGTGTATGTGTGTATAGGTGTGTGTGTGTATATAGGTGTATGTGTGTGTGTATATAGGTGTATGTGTGTATAGGTGTGTGTGTGTATATAGGTGTATGTGTGTGTGTATATAGGTGTATGTGTGTATAGGTGTGTGTGTGTATATAGGTGTATGTGTGTGTGTATATAGGTGTATGTGTGTATAGGTGTGTGTGTGTATATAGGTGTATGTGTGTGTGTATATAGGTGTATGTGTGTATAGGTGTGTGTGTGTATATAGGTGTATGTGTGTGTGTATATAGGTGTATGTGTGTATAGGTGTGTGTGTGTATATAGGTGTATGTGTGTGTGTATATAGGTGTATGTGTGTATAGGTGTGTGTGTGTATATAGGTGTATGTGTGTGTGTATATAGGTGTATGTGTGTATAGGTGTGTGTGTGTATATAGGTGTATGTGTGTGTGTATATAGGTGTATGTGTGTATAGGTGTGTGTGTGTATATAGGTGTATGTGTGTGTGTATATAGGTGTATGTGTGTATAGGTGTGTGTGTGTATATAGGTGTATGTGTGTGTGTATATAGGTGTATGTGTGTATAGGTGTGTGTGTGTATATAGGTGTATGTGTGTGTGTATATAGGTGTATGTGTGTATAGGTGTGTGTGTGTATATAGGTGTATGTGTGTGTGTATATAGGTGTATGTGTGTATAGGTGTGTGTGTGTATATAGGTGTATGTGTGTGTGTATATAGGTGTATGTGTGTATAGGTGTGTGTGTGTATATAGGTGTATGTGTGTGTGTATATAGGTGTATGTGTGTATAGGTGTGTGTGTGTATATAGGTGTATGTGTGTGTGTATATAGGTGTATGTGTGTATAGGTGTGTGTGTGTATATAGGTGTATGTGTGTGTGTATATAGGTGTATGTGTGTATAGGTGTGTGTGTGTATATAGGTGTATGTGTGTGTGTATATAGGTGTATGTGTGTATAGGTGTGTGTGTGTATATAGGTGTATGTGTGTGTGTATATAGGTGTATGTGTGTATAGGTGTGTGTGTGTATATAGGTGTATGTGTGTGTGTATATAGGTGTATGTGTGTATAGGTGTGTGTGTGTATATAGGTGTATGTGTGTGTGTATATAGGTGTATGTGTGTATAGGTGTGTGTGTGTATATAGGTGTATGTGTGTGTGTATATAGGTGTATGTGTGTATAGGTGTGTGTGTGTATATAGGTGTATGTGTGTGTGTATATAGGTGTATGTGTGTATAGGTGTGTGTGTGTATATAGGTGTATGTGTGTGTGTATATAGGTGTATGTGTGTATAGGTGTGTGTGTGTATATAGGTGTATGTGTGTGTGTATATAGGTGTATGTGTGTATAGGTGTGTGTGTGTATATAGGTGTATGTGTGTGTGTATATAGGTGTATGTGTGTATAGGTGTGTGTGTGTATATAGGTGTATGTGTGTGTGTATATAGGTGTATGTGTGTATAGGTGTGTGTGTGTATATAGGTGTATGTGTGTGTGTATATAGGTGTATGTGTGTATAGGTGTGTGTGTGTATATAGGTGTATGTGTGTGTGTATATAGGTGTATGTGTGTATAGGTGTGTGTGTGTATATAGGTGTATGTGTGTGTGTATATAGGTGTATGTGTGTATAGGTGTGTGTGTGTATATAGGTGTATGTGTGTGTGTATATAGGTGTATGTGTGTATAGGTGTGTGTGTGTATATAGGTGTATGTGTGTGTGTATATAGGTGTATGTGTGTATAGGTGTGTGTGTGTATATAGGTGTATGTGTGTGTGTATATAGGTGTATGTGTGTATAGGTGTGTGTGTGTATATAGGTGTATGTGTGTGTGTATATAGGTGTATGTGTGTATAGGTGTGTGTGTGTATATAGGTGTATGTGTGTGTGTATATAGGTGTATGTGTGTATAGGTGTGTGTGTGTATATAGGTGTATGTGTGTGTGTATATAGGTGTATGTGTGTATAGGTGTGTGTGTGTATATAGGTGTATGTGTGTGTGTATATAGGTGTATGTGTGTATAGGTGTGTGTGTGTATATAGGTGTATGTGTGTGTGTATATAGGTGTATGTGTGTATAGGTGTGTGTGTGTATATAGGTGTATGTGTGTGTGTATATAGGTGTATGTGTGTATAGGTGTGTGTGTGTATATAGGTGTATGTGTGTGTGTATATAGGTGTATGTGTGTATAGGTGTGTGTGTGTATATAGGTGTATGTGTGTGTGTATATAGGTGTATGTGTGTATAGGTGTGTGTGTGTATATAGGTGTATGTGTGTGTGTATATAGGTGTATGTGTGTATAGGTGTGTGTGTGTATATAGGTGTATGTGTGTGTGTATATAGGTGTATGTGTGTATAGGTGTGTGTGTGTATATAGGTGTATGTGTGTGTGTATATAGGTGTATGTGTGTATAGGTGTGTGTGTGTATATAGGTGTATGTGTGTGTGTATATAGGTGTATGTGTGTATAGGTGTGTGTGTGTATATAGGTGTATGTGTGTGTGTATATAGGTGTATGTGTGTATAGGTGTGTGTGTGTATATAGGTGTATGTGTGTGTGTATATAGGTGTATGTGTGTATAGGTGTGTGTGTGTATATAGGTGTATGTGTGTGTGTATATAGGTGTATGTGTGTATAGGTGTGTGTGTGTATATAGGTGTATGTGTGTGTGTATATAGGTGTATGTGTGTATAGGTGTGTGTGTGTATATAGGTGTATGTGTGTGTGTATATAGGTGTATGTGTGTATAGGTGTGTGTGTGTATATAGGTGTATGTGTGTGTGTATATAGGTGTATGTGTGTATAGGTGTGTGTGTGTATATAGGTGTATGTGTGTGTGTATATAGGTGTATGTGTGTATAGGTGTGTGTGTGTATATAGGTGTATGTGTGTGTGTATATAGGTGTATGTGTGTATAGGTGTGTGTGTGTATATAGGTGTATGTGTGTGTGTATATAGGTGTATGTGTGTATAGGTGTGTGTGTGTATATAGGTGTATGTGTGTGTGTATATAGGTGTATGTGTGTATAGGTGTGTGTGTGTATATAGGTGTATGTGTGTGTGTATATAGGTGTATGTGTGTATAGGTGTGTGTGTGTATATAGGTGTATGTGTGTGTGTATATAGGTGTATGTGTGTATAGGTGTGTGTGTGTATATAGGTGTATGTGTGTGTGTATATAGGTGTATGTGTGTATAGGTGTGTGTGTGTATATAGGTGTATGTGTGTGTGTATATAGGTGTATGTGTGTATAGGTGTGTGTGTGTATATAGGTGTATGTGTGTGTGTATATAGGTGTATGTGTGTATAGGTGTGTGTGTGTATATAGGTGTATGTGTGTGTGTATATAGGTGTATGTGTGTATAGGTGTGTGTGTGTATATAGGTGTATGTGTGTGTGTATATAGGTGTATGTGTGTATAGGTGTGTGTGTGTATATAGGTGTATGTGTGTGTGTATATAGGTGTATGTGTGTATAGGTGTGTGTGTGTATATAGGTGTATGTGTGTGTGTATATAGGTGTATGTGTGTATAGGTGTGTGTGTGTATATAGGTGTATGTGTGTGTGTATATAGGTGTATGTGTGTATAGGTGTGTGTGTGTATATAGGTGTATGTGTGTGTGTATATAGGTGTATGTGTGTATAGGTGTGTGTGTGTATATAGGTGTATGTGTGTGTGTATATAGGTGTATGTGTGTATAGGTGTGTGTGTGTATATAGGTGTATGTGTGTGTGTATATAGGTGTATGTGTGTATAGGTGTGTGTGTGTATATAGGTGTATGTGTGTGTGTATATAGGTGTATGTGTGTATAGGTGTGTGTGTGTATATAGGTGTATGTGTGTGTGTATATAGGTGTATGTGTGTATAGGTGTGTGTGTGTATATAGGTGTATGTGTGTGTGTATATAGGTGTATGTGTGTATAGGTGTGTGTGTGTATATAGGTGTATGTGTGTGTGTATATAGGTGTATGTGTGTATAGGTGTGTGTGTGTATATAGGTGTATGTGTGTGTGTATATAGGTGTATGTGTGTATAGGTGTGTGTGTGTATATAGGTGTATGTGTGTGTGTATATAGGTGTATGTGTGTATAGGTGTGTGTGTGTATATAGGTGTATGTGTGTGTGTATATAGGTGTATGTGTGTATAGGTGTGTGTGTGTATATAGGTGTATGTGTGTGTGTATATAGGTGTATGTGTGTATAGGTGTGTGTGTGTATATAGGTGTATGTGTGTGTGTATATAGGTGTATGTGTGTATAGGTGTGTGTGTGTATATAGGTGTATGTGTGTGTGTATATAGGTGTATGTGTGTATAGGTGTGTGTGTGTATATAGGTGTATGTGTGTGTGTATATAGGTGTATGTGTGTATAGGTGTGTGTGTGTATATAGGTGTATGTGTGTGTGTATATAGGTGTATGTGTGTATAGGTGTGTGTGTGTATATAGGTGTATGTGTGTGTGTATATAGGTGTATGTGTGTATAGGTGTGTGTGTGTATATAGGTGTATGTGTGTGTGTATATAGGTGTATGTGTGTATAGGTGTGTGTGTGTATATAGGTGTATGTGTGTGTGTATATAGGTGTATGTGTGTATAGGTGTGTGTGTGTATATAGGTGTATGTGTGTGTGTATATAGGTGTATGTGTGTATAGGTGTGTGTGTGTATATAGGTGTATGTGTGTGTGTATATAGGTGTATGTGTGTATAGGTGTGTGTGTGTATATAGGTGTATGTGTGTGTGTATATAGGTGTATGTGTGTATAGGTGTGTGTGTGTATATAGGTGTATGTGTGTGTGTATATAGGTGTATGTGTGTATAGGTGTGTGTGTGTATATAGGTGTATGTGTGTGTGTATATAGGTGTATGTGTGTATAGGTGTGTGTGTGTATATAGGTGTATGTGTGTGTGTATATAGGTGTATGTGTGTATAGGTGTGTGTGTGTATATAGGTGTATGTGTGTGTGTATATAGGTGTATGTGTGTATAGGTGTGTGTGTGTATATAGGTGTATGTGTGTGTGTATATAGGTGTATGTGTGTATAGGTGTGTGTGTGTATATAGGTGTATGTGTGTGTGTATATAGGTGTATGTGTGTATAGGTGTGTGTGTGTATATAGGTGTATGTGTGTGTGTATATAGGTGTATGTGTGTATAGGTGTGTGTGTGTATATAGGTGTATGTGTGTGTGTATATAGGTGTATGTGTGTATAGGTGTGTGTGTGTATATAGGTGTATGTGTGTGTGTATATAGGTGTATGTGTGTATAGGTGTGTGTGTGTATATAGGTGTATGTGTGTGTGTATATAGGTGTATGTGTGTATAGGTGTGTGTGTGTATATAGGTGTATGTGTGTGTGTATATAGGTGTATGTGTGTATAGGTGTGTGTGTGTATATAGGTGTATGTGTGTGTGTATATAGGTGTATGTGTGTATAGGTGTGTGTGTGTATATAGGTGTATGTGTGTGTGTATATAGGTGTATGTGTGTATAGGTGTGTGTGTGTATATAGGTGTATGTGTGTGTGTATATAGGTGTATGTGTGTATAGGTGTGTGTGTGTATATAGGTGTATGTGTGTGTGTATATAGGTGTATGTGTGTATAGGTGTGTGTGTGTATATAGGTGTATGTGTGTGTGTATATAGGTGTATGTGTGTATAGGTGTGTGTGTGTATATAGGTGTATGTGTGTGTGTATATAGGTGTATGTGTGTATAGGTGTGTGTGTGTATATAGGTGTATGTGTGTGTGTATATAGGTGTATGTGTGTATAGGTGTGTGTGTGTATATAGGTGTATGTGTGTGTGTATATAGGTGTATGTGTGTATAGGTGTGTGTGTGTATATAGGTGTATGTGTGTGTGTATATAGGTGTATGTGTGTATAGGTGTGTGTGTGTATATAGGTGTATGTGTGTGTGTATATAGGTGTATGTGTGTATAGGTGTGTGTGTGTATATAGGTGTATGTGTGTGTGTATATAGGTGTATGTGTGTATAGGTGTGTGTGTGTATATAGGTGTATGTGTGTGTGTATATAGGTGTATGTGTGTATAGGTGTGTGTGTGTATATAGGTGTATGTGTGTGTGTATATAGGTGTATGTGTGTATAGGTGTGTGTGTGTATATAGGTGTATGTGTGTGTGTATATAGGTGTATGTGTGTATAGGTGTGTGTGTGTATATAGGTGTATGTGTGTGTGTATATAGGTGTATGTGTGTATAGGTGTGTGTGTGTATATAGGTGTATGTGTGTGTGTATATAGGTGTATGTGTGTATAGGTGTGTGTGTGTAACTTTCCTATTACATACTAGAGAATGTCAGCTAGAATCTGATTGGTTGCTATAGGCAACATCTCCACTTTTCCAAACCCACAGTTTAGTAAATCTGGCCTCAGATTAGCTCAATAGTTTTGACTTTGTGAAGTTCCTGAATATCACCCCCTAGAAGACTACAACAAATGAAATCCTAGACATGCAATACCTACACATCTCCTACAGGTGGCAGTGTTTGCTCTTTGAATCTACGTTTCCATACTGATTAGGACAGAACAATGTCAGACATACATTCGTTGAGTCCTTGCAGGGGAAAGTGTTAAAACGTTCGTCTCCCCGTGGATGTGTGAGTCAGTGAGTGCGATGAAAAGGCGATTGTGAACCGAGATGAGGTAATAAGCGTGCATGCTGAACAGTGACTCACCCAATGACCATCAACGTCTTTATAGCCTGAAAAAGTAATCTTCCAATCTGACAGAAGAGTTTATGGCAGGCTGGAAGGTCACTCAGTAATGAGGTAAGCGAATGTCTGGTCGCTATGGGTTACATCTGTGTGTTACTTGCACCATGTGATTGGTTTGGCTGACCTGTGGCTCTCTACCTGGTATGGCTAATTGCTGGCAAAGCATTCTGGGAGTTCAGAATACAGACCACCACACTGGAAGTTTTGTTGCAAATAGAATACATGCGTTGTAACCCATAGCAACCAACATTAATGACATATAGAGACACTAGCATAATATAATGAAAGATTTTGGTCCATATTCAGAGTACCGGACGTATAACGCGTACATGTGGTGTTTTGCGATTTTTACTACTGCGCAAGCGTAGTCATTTTTTAAAGTAATCTACGTATCTTTTTCTTACGTAGATTGCGTAAAAAAATTACTATGCATGCGCAGTAGTAAAAATCGCTAAATACCGGACGTATATGTTATATGTCCGGTACTCTGTATACAAAGTGGCAGCGCGCAACCCTTCTGCCCTGTCTAACTCTCCCCTGCTGACCGCTCCTCACGTAAGTCTGACTCATCGTAGCTTCTGTCATTTGCGTGTCTAGGAAAGGGGTTTGACACCTTGGGCTGCATCCAGGAAAGAAACCCGACCGCGGCGGCAACAGATGTCCGGTAGTAGATTCTAGGACCGCTGCGTGCAAAGAGACCATTTCGCTCACATGCATGCAGTTTGGAAAAGTGGAGATGTTGCCCATAGCAACCAATCAGATTCTAGCTGACATTCTCTAGTATGTAACAGGAAAGCGAGAGCTAGAATCTGATTGGTTGCTATGGGCAACATCTCCACTTTTCCAAACTGCATGCATGTGAGCGAAATGGTCTCTTTGCACGCAGCGGACCTAGAATCTACTACCGGACATCTGGTGCCGCCGCGGTCGGGTTTCTTTCCTGGATGCAGCCCAAGGTGTCAAACCCCTTTCCTAGACACGCAAATGACAGAAGCTACGATGAGTCAGACTTACGTGAGGAGCGGTCAGCAGGGGAGAGTTAGACAGGGCAGAAGGGTTGCGCGCTGCCACTTTGTTCCCGGATTGCGATTGGCCAGGGCTAGAGGGCGGAAGGGAGCGGCTGGGGCTCTGACCTCCCTCTGAGTCGCTTCCGTGGCTGCTGGGAGGAGTTGGGGGCAGTTGTAGGCTATCAGAAGAGACAGCTGGAAGAGGGAGAGAGAAAAAACAAAATGGTTACCATAACGCAAACGTCAACAATTCCAACATTTACCGCTAACACGACAACTACTGTGCTGTAAAATGCTGATTTTGGGACATGGATGTGGAACCCACCTTCTTTTGGACACAGGTTCAGGAACTGGTCCACTTCGTGGGGCTCCAATTTGATCTGTGGCATGGATTTTGGGGTCAGAGGTTTAAGCTGGAACAAAACAAAAAAACATGGCGTAAGAGGCACATAATGGCGCCCGGATCCGTGAAAACGCCTCTTTGAGGCCTATCCGCATATATACATTACCTGTTCCGGCTCTGGCACGGCTTCCACCTCCAGGGGTGTAGTTATGGCACTAGTTGTCAAGGTGACAGAAGGGGCAAGGCCCGAGGCCTCTTCGATCTGGACTTCCATCTTGATTTTGGTTGGGGTCAACTGTCCTCCCAGGCACCAGTCATCACTTGCGAGATCCCCTGTGTTGGTAAAGATATAGTTTTAGGATGTTAGGGTGACTGCGATAATATAATAATGAAGTATAAGAATAAATGTCAATAATGACATTCCACAGCTGGCAGCCATTTTGTGAGCGATAGCAATAATGATCAGAACACAGCATATGAATTCATTAGACTCTGCTGATGTAGGAGGTGCAAGTTCACAAAATGGCTGCCTCTGCTGGGTGAATGTGCCAGCCCGGTCAGACCAACCTGTGGCTCCACAGGTGTTGTGAAACTACAAGTCCCAGCATGCTTTTCCAGGTATTAGCTGATAATTGCCAACTCTCCCTGAACATTAGTGTTGGAAATCTCCCTGATGCGGATTTAGGTCCAGAAGTCATTTAGAAATTGTGTCCTATTTCCTTGCATTGAGGCCTATGGAGACGGCCATTTTCATGAAGTCCAAGATAGGTAATCAAAGACTGGCATTTTTCTAAGACAACATGACTTCAATAATGGAGGCAGAAATACACTTTGGCCTCTTGTTAATTAGCTGCAGTGTCACCTACTTTTATCTCTTCTATAAAGATGAGGAAGTCAGCAGATCACAGTTTCCACAATAACACTGACAGTATTTATTCACTGACAATTTAACAATCAAAAACTGTTAACCATGTAATAGCAATTTCTATGCTACTAGAGCACGCTGGGACTCTTAGCTTCACAAGTGTTAGAGAGTCACGGCTTAGCCAGACCTGGTCTAGTGCAAGATTTAGAAAAATGACAGAAAATGTCTAATTAGTTGCTGTACCTACACACAATATTAGTTAAACACTATTTGCTCAGAGGCTACAACAAAATGGAGCATGTGACGCTGGTCCGAATTCACAGTTATGTAGTTTTTGTCTTACGTACGTTGTTTTAAGAATTGAGCCACTACGCATGCGTCGTAGCTTATTGTCGCTATCTACGTACCATTTCTGTACGTAGATTGCGTAAGACGTACACCAGACGAAAACTACGTATCTGAATCCGGACCACTATTTTTTATGGTTTATTTAAATAATTTTTTTCCGCTCACGTTCCTTAAAAAAGCCTATCTATCCGCTATTGTGAAAAAACGTGACACCATTTCTGTCTGACCTACACTACACCATAAACCTGTATTGTCACAGAAAGAGCCCTGAGGACCTGTAACTCACCCAACAAGGAAAATAAACTCTATAGGAGCGCTGTGTCTGACATCAGCAGGTGATAACATCAAATAACTACCGGGCACTCATTGTCTGTGTATTAAAGTAGACTTTAACCCCCCCACCTGGACCTTGGGTGCTGTGGTTGTGTAATAATCTTGACGTAGGTGGTAAAATGAGAACATTAACCTTATATAAATAGTTTTACACCCAAGGAAGCTTCCTTTTCAAATGACATTGTTTGCAATGAAAATGCCATGTTATCCGAGCAATACCACCCCAGTCACACCTGTCACCTGCTGTTTCCTTGTTTGGCGAGTGCTTTGTTACCAGCGTTTTAAAATGGTTTCTAGAAATATGAAGCGGTTGGAGACATTTTCCACAGACACCTTATTTATATTGATTAACATGAATTCCAATAAATATTAACTTATCAAGATAAGAATAGAAGAGGTAGAAAGGAAAGGTTGTGTTTCGCAGCTGAAGCAGCGAATGCTGTATATTTTTGGCAGTTTCCGGAGAGACGGCGTGGTTACCGTGACTGCGGTCTCTACGAGGAGTCCAATGAGGCCTGGTAAGTTTACATACCCTCCAACATGATCCATTCCCTTAGGTACAAAATACTCTGCTCCTCAGTTTCCAACTGTCAGTTACTATGGTAACCATCCTTGTTGAAGAGACAAACAGTTTTTTTTAAATATCAGTTAAGTTATTTCACCAGGTGAGTGACAGTTGGAAGCTCAGGTGCGGAGTGTATTGTACCTAATAGGAATGGGTCATGTTGGAGGGTCTGAGTTTACTTGATCCTAACCGAAACCATCCCCTTTCCGTAAACCTTACCTTAATCCTCTGCTGCTAACCCTAACCATTCGAGTCCTGCAGCCTAACCTTAACCCTCTGCAATCCGCAGCCTAACCCTAACCAGGAACGGGCACTTTGTCAAAATAAGACCATTTGACATTGTACCCATTCCAATTTAGTAACATTCTTTATTTAAAAGCCTTAGGCAATTATACAGCCGTGCTTAAGCAGATGGCTCTATCAATGTCGAAAATGGTATTGCCATAGCGACAGCTTCTTCATGCAAAGAACTATGGGGCATGTAGTTTGGCAGCACTTATGAGTGCCACAGGTTGAATATGCCTGATGTAGTAGGCCCTTACCAAGTCCTAAAAGATGAATGAAATGATATTGAGTATAGGGATGCCAGCTATGCCATATACAGACCATCTGTCACCTTCACACTCACACCTAGTTTATTGAGCCACTCTGGATGGCAGCCATTTTGTGCCCCACAAATGCAGCCTATCAGAACAGCTTATGAGGAACATGTGACATAACAGAATTATTTCTGTGGTGGAGATGTGAAAGCGACATTAGTTATAGCTATGACCATTATACAACACATAAATGTAAAGTCATC
This sequence comes from Limnodynastes dumerilii, assembly GCA_011038615.1. Lineage (NCBI taxonomy): Eukaryota > Metazoa > Chordata > Amphibia > Anura > Limnodynastidae > Limnodynastes > Limnodynastes dumerilii. Next base: position 225,759 of record WWET01000947.1, read on the forward strand.
TATCAGAACTCATCATACCGTCACTAAAGTTGTCATCAGAAGAGCCGTGAGTGAAAGGGGACTGAGGGCGGGAGTCCCCACACAGGGAGTAGCTGTGTTCAGCTTTGATCATGGGCGAGGGGGAGCCTGGGTTCTCCACCTCCATCATTTCGTACTTCTCCGTCAGGAACGGGTCCCCTATCAGCTGTCCCAGGGCATCCAGCAGGACAGTGTCGTCCAGAAGTTCGGAGAAGGGCTACGGAGGAAACGAAACGCGTCAGTTTATGTGCACACGGCAATGCGCGTTGAGCAATCGTATCACTGTAGGCTGCACAGTGTGTTTCATACAATCTAGACAGCAACCACATTGTCCCATTGTCTATAACATAACTGTTCTGTGTATACATCAATATGTCTCAAAACCATAGGGGTATATTTAATGGAGTTTTATGAATGGAAAATTGGAGATGTATCCCATAGCAACTAGATTCTTGCTATTATTTAATTGGTACCGTTTAGAAAGTGACTGCTAGAATCCATCGGTTTGCTATCAGTGATGGGGAACTGGATACACTTTGGGGGTCATGTGACCCTCTAGGCCAGTCCTACACAACCTGCGGCTCTCCAGGTGTTGTGAAACTACACACCCCAGCATGCTTTGCCAGTTATTAGCTATGCCAATGTAGTTAAAGCTTGCTGGGATACGTAGTTAGGAGGGCCACAGATTGTCATCTAAAAGGCCGTGTATTATTTAATTTAAAAAAAAAAAGCCATGTTTCCCATTACAACCAATCAGATTCTAGCTATTACTTTCTAGAATGTGTTTGGTCAACAAAAGCCATCATTTGATTGGCTGCCATGGAACACATCCCTACACTTCCTCTCCAGACACTCCACAATATATACCCTCACATGTCTCCATTTCCAGCCGTTACGCATTGTCTGCCACATTCTCTCTCAATCTCTTCAACGTCTCATCATGTTGACGCCATTTTGTCAGGGCGACTGTAACAAATAACACCTTTCCCTGCAGCTAGTGAGAAAAGCCAACACAAAGCTCTGTTTATGGTGTGTGTGTAGAAATGAGGAGGGGGGTCTAGGTCAACACAGACCTCCTGCTAAGACCCCTCCACAGATCGACAGTGTAAACAGGAAGAGACATCCAGCTGGGTACTGTATACAGCAGCAGCACTGCACCTGGGGAGACCCTGCAATATACAGGGCACAGCCGTCTACTGACAACAGTAATAATAATAAGAATAATGAGGGCCTGTATTCACACCGCGTATCTTTAGTAAAGGATCTACTACACGTGCGTAGTAGCTCCTTTACGCAATCGACGTAACAGTTCGGTACATGGATTGCCTACGGCCGGTCTTTAAATGCCGCACAGAGTATTTCTGGTAAAAGGGGCGGCGTGATGTCGCCTCGGGGAGGGATTAGGTAGAAGTGGGAGGGGCGAGGGATTCAGATAAGCCGGGGAGGACGGTGAGAGGCAATATCCGTGCGGACATGGCATGGATTGTTAAGGTGCCATAAGGTACATAAAAAGGGGGGTGGGATAGGAGCAGGACGGGTGAGTTAGATGCGGATCTGTCTGCACCTAACTCACACCAGATCTGTGAATACGGTCCAAGAATAATAATAATAAAAATACAAAAAAAACTAAAATTCGAAAAAATATCTCAAATATACAAAAAAAGGAAATACAAAAAAATAAATAATAAAAATATAATAGAAAAAAAAAAAAAGAAAGTTAAATGCAAGTTCTCTGGTCTATATTAAGCAGTATCAGAACCAACACTCCTGTGAATTACACCAATAGATTCACTTGTTGCTGAATATCTTGCCAGTGCCCCCACCCACACAGCAAACAGCCCATCTCTATATCGCCTGCAGTACAAACAGTCATTGTGTGCAGGGTGCAAGTAGCACAGAGACCGTATTTTACCACCACCCAGGCTACACAAACACACATGGAGCAATGGTTTGTACAGTGCAGGAACCCCCCCTCCCCTCTCCCCCGTCCTCTATTTCTCTCCCTGGGGTGCAAAAATCTGACACCTACTCAATGTGTCCATTCATAACCCCAGGACATCCAGGTTACTCACAACACAAAAAAAAGCCCAGAAATAAAGCAGATTTACAAAGAGTTACTTTAATCTTTAAATTACCAGTATTATTATAAAGTACTACTTCATAGAGATATGATCTTAGTAAACGCAAACACATTATCCAATAAAGGAAAGTTCTATGATTAGGAGGGCAGGGGTCTAATAAAAACTCTGGACCGGATCCACATTTAAGGAGGAAATAAGTATGCAGGGATTCACAAATCTGCACACCTAAGTGGCACGTGTATGCCCATGACACTTCCCTCGGATCTCTACAGACTTCCGTCACCATAGGGCTACCTTAACTCTCCATGTGTATCTTTGTGCGGAGTTTGCTAAAGTACCATTCAGCCCATGGAGGCACATAATGGGGAATACTGAGGGGGGCTGGAGACACATGATGGGAGATACCGAGGAGGGCTGGAGGCACATGATGGGCAATACTAAGGGGGGCTGGAGACACATGATGGGAGATACTGAGGGGGGCTGGAGGGGGCTGGAGACACATGATGGGTGATATTTACGGGGGCTAGATGCACATGATGGGTAATACTGAACGGGGCTGGAGGCACATGATGGGTGATATTGAGGGGGGCTGGAGGCACACGATGGGAAAACTCAGGGGGGCTGGAGGCACATGATGGGCAATACTGAGGGGAGCTGGAGGCACATGATGGGCAATACTAAGGGGGGCTGGATACTTTGCAGGACACCCATACACAACTGCGACCCCCCCTCCAGCAATGCAGGAACCGCAAACCCACCCCCGACGATGCAGGGACTCCTGCAGCCCAGTACCAACCCCCCACCCCCGGTGACGCAGGGACCGCCCCCCAGCGACGCAGGGACCGCCCCTATGCTTTTTACGTTTCTCCCTGAAATGATTTTTCAAAAGTAGGCAACCATGCTAAACTTTAATAATAAAACGGACACAATTGTTTTACTCCGGGTGTTCCAGTCCTGGGAACTTATATACCAAGAGTTACGGTGTCAGGGTGTATGGGACAGCCATAGGTGTTTCAGGGAGGCCCCCTTGCCAAATTTAGCAGTGTATTCAATGAGGGAGAACGTGCTGTGGCAGTGGTTAGAGTTCCCATCGGTGTGTCCTCCTGGCATCCCAGAGCGTTGCCCTAAGTGACCAATGTATACCACATGAAATTGGCGCACTTTGTACTGCCGCTATGTGACCCTAAATTAAAGACGTCCACATAAATCACGATCATTGCGCTGTTTATGGCATTTGCCAATTGGTCGGAACACTGGCAAAACTCTCTCACCTATTAAAGATAATCCACCAGTCTGGCTGAACGAGCCGACCGCCGATGTGCCGATACTATACTATGCTTATGGTCTATGATGTCTACCTAAAGACGTCTGCGCCAAAATAGGGACAACGTGGAAGTCCGGAAACCATGGAGGGCGTTTAGCGTCTCTCCCGCACCTAGCGTGATCAAAAACACTTCCAGTATGGAAATCTGTATCCGGGAATGCAGCACGTGTGCGTTAGCAAAACGCGTGTGTTGTCAATCAGAAAACGCCCTTTTTGCGGAAGTTAGGGTATGAGCCCAAAGGCACTTTGGATAGTTCCAACAGAGGGGCGGAGTTGCGCACTCAAGTGGGCGGGACTTGGTATTGTACAGCAGAGGGGTGACGTTGCGCACTGACCCAGCCTTCCCAACCAGCGCCATTTTACCTACCCAGGAGTCGGAAAAATTAAAGTTGGAAAAGGCTGTTGGAAATCCGTCCGTGCAAGAGAAACGGTTAGCAAGTAGACCTACAAATATAGATCTCCGCGTCATCCGTTACTCAGAAATTGAATTGCTTAAGGTCATATGTATATATATTAGATGTTACCAGTGTGTTTAATTTGTGTTTTGAAAGCAGGAACTTTATCAAGAGTTTAACAACAAAAAAAACTACACAACTTAATCGTTAGACGCAATAAATACATTCGTTCCCTTTAAACCCGGCACAAGCTCAGCTGGGAGTTATAAGAAGAAGCCGGCGAAGATTTGGCAGCCAAGGCTTGTGATTACAGGTCACGTTAAAGCCCATTAACCCGTCCGTGTCCGCGCCTTCCTACAACTTGCTGCTCCGTAATATGCAGAGACACCATTACAAACGTATTCAATCCCCAAAAATTCCCAGCAGTGGTGGGGTTAATAACCCAGCGTCAAATTCATTATTTTAAAAAAAAGGAATCCAGACAGTTACGTAGGGGAACCACAAAATCTAGACAAACACCCCGCGTCTGTAACCCGATCGGATTTTCCATGACTCAGGGCTCGTTTTCCAAATGAAAATACAGAAATTAAGATGTGAGAAAGACTTCGTCTCGAAGAGAGAGCGCAGGATGGAAAAAGAGACAGCACCGGGGAACAAAGACTCCGGAAGAAAGACATATTAGTTACTGATAAAAAAGACAGTCAGAGATAAAAAGGAGACAGATAGAGAGAACAAGACAATGCAGAAAGAAGAAAAGACATTGGTTGGAAAGAAATGAGACAGCTAATGAAAATCAGAGACTGTTGTTCAGGATAAGAGACAGGTAGAGAGGGAAGAGATAATGCCAAGATGGAAAAATGAGTGTTTGCAAAAAAGAAAAAAGAGACCACTGCATGAAGTAAAAGACAGTTAAATAATGGTAAAAGGCTTCAGGAGAAAAGAGACAGTCAGAGGTAAAGATCATGTAGAATGAAAAGGGACAGCAATTGGGAACAAATGAATGAGTGAGAGAACAGACTGTATGTAAGTCGCCTGTCAGCTTGTGCTGCACATGTGCAAGGAAGTCTGCACTGGAATGCATCTTGGATGCACATGGAGGGTGGGTATTGGTATTTAAATCCTACAGAAAGGATTGGCTGAGACCTTAAGCACAATCCAGAATTGCGTGTGGAATATTTAAGGGAGGGTCCTGTACACAGGAATCCCATCCCGTAGAGGCATCGCAAATCTCCGCTTCATGGGCTAACATAGGGAATATACTCTTGGTTCTGGATCCGATCCAGTGTTACTAAGGGTAGGAAATAAGACAGCAGACCCGCCAACATGACCCATTCCATTAGGTACAATTTAATCCGCTCCTGAGCTTCCAACTGTCACTCACCTGGTTTAAATGAATTAACTGATATTTAAAAAAAACTATTTGTCTCTTCAACAAAGGTGGTTACCATAGTAACTGACAGTTGGAAAACTGAGAAGCAGAGTATTTTGTACCTAATGGAATGGGTCATGTTGAAGGGTATGAGACAGGTAGAGACACATTATGCAGAAATAAGACGGCTGCAGGGGATGAGAGACGGCTGCAGGGGATGAGAGACCACAGACTGAAAAGGAACAGTGAATGGGAAGAAATGAGACAGCTACAAGAGATTTATTAAAGATAAAAGACATCAAGAGGAAAGAGACAGAGGAAAAGGGGACGGGATGAAGATGCATGTGAGTTGATAAGAAACCACTGAATAATGTAAGAGACTGTCTGAAGAGTGAAAGTGATGCGAGACAGTCAGACAGGGGATGGGACAGTGAGTGAGAAGAGGACAGATGATGTGATGGAGAGATAGGAGGAATATAAGGAGACTAGAGGCAGGACGGGGAGGCAGGGGGATGAATTCCAGATGTGAGCAGGCAACAGCCACAGATGGGATTGCACAGAGTTTGAGTCAGTTGCATCATACACAGAACAGACTGTGATTTATAATACCGGCTGCACCAATCCCTGGTCTCATCCACACTCTGCTTATACCATGAACCAGGCTGGCTGTGGACCAAAGGGAACCCCAGGCGCTGTGTGAGGA
>WWET01000947.1:233623-249710 GCA_011038615.1 Limnodynastes dumerilii
GAGAACATTCCAGCAGATAGCAAGCACTTCCTCCAGGCCCCTTAATACAGCATGTTACTGGGGATAACCTTATCACATTGTCCTGGATATGAAAGATTGCTTCAAAGCTCAAAAAAAAAAAAGTTTGGCCAACTTGAGTTTAAACACAGTCATTTGAACCCACCAGCTTATGCATACCCTCATACCACTTTTACTGTATCGTCATGATTTCTAATCCGTGCCTTGCAATATGGTACAGATATAGATTTTTTTTTTTCACCTTCAGACAACTTTATTGTATTACCAGACACCATCCTGCATCTATTACCAAACACATGCATTCATAATCTTGGAAGAAGTTCTATGCAATGCAGGGTACATACTGTCTGTGGACCACATGCATGCAATCCACGTAACGAAACGCTATGTAGATAGCGTAAAATAGTTACTACGCATGCGTAGTATCTCTGCATGGATATCTAGGCAGGTAAGTATAAAAATTAGTTGTTGTGAATCAAGTTCACAGACAGTATGTACCCTGCATTGCATATAACTTCTGCATGTGTTTGGTAAGGATGGTGTCTGTTAATACAATAAAGTTGTCTGAAGGTGGAAAAAGAAAAAAAAAATATATGAAAAATAATGTAAAAAAAACAAATGTATAGTTCAAATCTTTATTATATGAATACTGGAGCACCACAGACACTGCTAGGACACTTTACAGGAAGTCCCTTCGGTATAATAAGTTTTTTCCTATAATAATACAACCCGGAAACCCATGAACTTACTATAGAGAAAGTTTAGAGAAGCTGCAGATTTATCCTGTTAATCTGGAAGATATGTAAAGTGCTAACGCTGCCTTCCAGTAAACTCATTAATAAGCATGTTCCTGATTGGCCGGCCCTGAGAACAGATCTTGCTATCTACCATCTAACCAGCTAAGAAGATCTTCCGTCTGATAATTGTGAGAAGTGTCAACCTTTCCCAGAGTCAGAGATTTCTCTGTATGATAACAATGTGTGATGCTGCACATACTATAATACACCATATTGAAGTAGGACAAAAAGCCACAATATGCGAGTAATCTAGCTCACTGAGAAGCCATTTTGCAATGCTAGGGGGTGCAAATTAATTTTATGTCCCTGTATGCAGGACAACACTCACTGCTTTACATTCAGAACATTACTATTGGACAGCTTTACTTTTAAATGTCAATTAAAGTTGAGCTAGGTCACAGGTCTCTCAAATCTGTGTAAATAATTAACATTTGACACCCCAAAGTGCAAATTTACTACTTTTTTTTTTGCTTCTAACTTTTTTAACAGTGACATTCTGCTGAGAGCCAACAGAGCATGATGGGACTAGTAGTTCCACAACACCTGGAGTACTATTGTTCTACACCCAGGGCCGTACATAGTGGTTGGCAATAGGGGATACTTCCTAAAGCGCAAGCCGAAGAGGATGCCAATAAGTTATTAAAGATCCTGCTCATTCAGGTGTAGCGCCATTTTTCCTTTTCGCCCCAGCGCTACTTCTGTTATGCTCCGTGTATCACTGTGTGGCTCCGTAACAATATATAAGATTCTTAATCATATTTGAAATGAAAATTGTTTGGCACGTTTTAGCCTAGAAGCCATGGATCGGGCTCATGGCATCACAATATGGCACCGGGCCAGAGTGCAAGGGCGCGTCACCGAGAAGCGATGGCGCCCGGTCTACGAATATTATCTCACACACAGTCTCTTCCATATGGACAGCTCTATCCAATCCATCTCCATAGCAGGATAAATACGTCTGGATGAGGTGTCAGACTCCTAAGGCCAAGCTGGCCCCTGACCAAGAATCCGCTCACTAGGACTGAGCCAGGAACCGTACGCTTGCACGCGGAGACAGCAGCCCGGTCCAGTGTGTGCCGACATCTGGCTTCCATCACCAGCGAAGACATCCGAAGCCAGCACCGGCTCTTCTCCAGCTGCATGCGCTACTTTTATATCAAACCATCATTTTACAGATCACGGGCCTGGGAACCACATAATAATGGGGGAGGGGGGATCCTGCCTCTAATCCGCTGGCTGGTTTATAAATTACACCACATGTTTCCACAGCTCTGCAAAAGGTTACCACCCAAGTCCTTACTCTACAGGCAATAGTGACCCCCTAATACACTTGGGAGGGTCACTTTATTGGGGGGGGGGGTTCATTCCTTGATTCTCATCGCCCACATCCCTCCTCAGGGCAGCCTGACCTACATCAGTAACAACATGGCATTATTACTTCCTGAGCAATGCCACTGATCACAAGCAATCGCTGTAGATGGCCAGACAGGAATCCTGGTTAGGGATAGGCTGCAGAGAGGGTAGGGCTAAGGTTAGGCTGTGGGACAGTGATAGTTAGGGTTAGAGGATGGTTAAGGTTAGGTTGCAGGAAGGGAATGGTTAGGGTTAGATGATGGTTAAGGTTAGGTTGAAGGAAGGGAATGGTTAGGGTTAGGGGAGGGTTTAGGTTAGGTTGCTGGACAGGGATGGTTAAGGTTAGAGGAGGGTTAAGGTTGGGCTGCAGGAAGGGAATGGTTAGTGTTAGAGGATGGTTTAAGGTTAGGGAGGTGGAAGGGAACAGGTTAAGGTTAGGGGAGGGTTAAGGTTAATTGGCTGGACAGGGATGTTTGGGGTTAGGGGATGGTTAAAGTTAAGCTGCAGGAAGGGAATGGTTAAGGTTGGAGGATGATTAAGGTTAGGCTGCAGGAAGGGAATGGTTAAGGTTAGAGGATGATTAAGGTTAGGTTGCAGGAAGGGAATGGTTAGGGATAGGGTAGGGTTAAGGTTAGGCTGCAGGAAAAGGATGGTTAGGGTTAGGGGAGGAGGTAAGGTTAGGTTGCTGGACAGAGATGGTTAAGGTTAGAGGAAGTATAAGGTTAGGCTGCAGGAATGGGGATGGTTAGAGTTAGGGGAGCCGTAAGGTTAGGTTACAGGAAGGGGATGGTTAAGGTTAGAGGAGGGATAAGGTTAGGCTGCAGGAAGGGGATGGATAGGGTAAGAAGGAATAAAATTTGGACTCTTCGTAAATGACAAACCATTTGTTTGCTACAAAAAAACAGCAGAGATCCCGGAGGTAAACTAATTTGCTAGAAGCTGGAAGAAATCGCCCGAGCAGCCACCTGAACGCGTCTTCCCTCCAATACATATGCCTTGTGTTAGGACCCAGCAACAGGCCCGGTCCCCGGATAACTCTGCAGGAGTGCAGCAGGTAATTATTCCTGGAATTGATAGCAGATCGAATAAACAAACTGCTTTCCAGGAACGCCAGGCGTGACCCAGGTGTCGCATTGCACGGGTAGCAATAGATGAGCCAACGGCCTTTGTAATCCCCGGACACAGTAATTTACAGCACACAACAGGGGTCTGTAGAGATGACGAACAATCCCCATTTAATAACCTCGAATGCGTCACCACTCATTAACTCAATAGTGCAGAACAAGTCAATGTAATCTACCACACACAATACCATTCCATAGAGAAAGGAAAATATTAAGTGATTTCTATGGCAACCAATAAGATTCTAGCTATCACTTCACACAAAAATGTGTTTACTAAATGAAAGCCATAATTTGATTGGTTGTCATGGGCAACAGATCCTCTTTCCTTCTTAGAAGACTTTATACCGGATCCAGATCTCCACTATAACTGCGCTCAGAGCTCCGATCGCAGCCGTAGTGAAGTTCCAAGATCGGAGCGGCAGGAGACCCTAACTGCAGTTAAAACTCATAGGGCCAGATTTACTAAGCTGCGGGTTTCGAAAAGTGGAGATATTGCCCATAGCAACCAATCAGATTCTAGCTGACATTCTCTAGTATGTAACTGGAAAGTGAGAGCTAGAATTTGATTGATCGCTATGGGCAAAAGGAAATATTAAGATGCTGCCCAAAGCAACCAATCAGATTCCAACTCTCACTTTCCTATGACATGCAAGAGAATGTCAGCTACAATCTGATTGGTTGCTATGGGTAACATCTCCATTTTTCCTTTTCCATGGTTTAGTAATTCTAGTTACTAGTCTTTGCAAACAATCAGTTAGCTCAGTGGTGCAATATACTGTATAATCACCACATAAGTCCCATTACACTGGTCAAAGCAGCATTTACTGTACTGACCCTCCCCCAAAATAATCTTATAATATGGGCAATTTATTACTCACTCCCTTTAGTGTTCATTGATGTATATTACTCATATTACTTATATTTTAAAGTTCAGTTAATTTTAAGATAGTCAGTTCATACCTGCCTAGAATGTGTGTTCCAGTTGCTGTTAAACATGGTAACCATGACCCCCTGAAATAGGTTTCTCCATACAGCAGTAGCCCCAATGTGCCCCTTAAACTCTCAAACCACTGGACTAGTCATGTATTTTACACAGAACAATCCTGCTGTATTTGAATAGGGACGGTACACTATAACCTTTATTAAAGTGTTCAGGAGCAGTGCCAAACACAGTACAGTACAATGTGACCCCAACCTGCCAGGTCCATGTTGGGGGTGGAGGTTTCACAATGTGCCTATTCCCAGAACCGTATGTCCTCGCCGTTCAGGAGAGAAAAAAAAAGTATAGTAAGCGCTCGGTCACACGTGCACATATATTTGTAGACTCGGTAGTATATTAGATCATATATGGCCTATACATACATTACAAACTATTGACATTACTGAGGCACCGTGCAAAAACTCAGCTGAGCAGTACCTATAGGTATGGCTACACGTTCAAGACACAAAATGGCTGCACACAAAATGGCTGCGTTTGTGAATGGCATTGGGCACACTTTAAAACTTAAACACACCTTCATGCTATGTTATCCATGTCTTTCAAAATACAGAACACCCTTAAATATTAGTAGGCATAGGTTAAAGCCCACCATGGTGCCTACAGGCAGCCATTTTGAAAGACAATTATGCACAAGATGGAGCCTCTGTCCATGTAAACATGCCTCATGCAGACTAATTATGAAATATCAATGATTTCTAGTGGGTTTCCAGTTTGTATTGTAAAACACATTGGTTAAGATAATAAATAGGGTCTTCACCAAGTGTAATAATCTGGAAGAGATGATTTTTTTTTTTATCTCCCCCTTGTGGTTATATTTTGGGAAAAATAATAAATATCCTTCAGATTTATTCATACAAATCCTGGATGGGATTTTTAAAAGTAATGCTAACTTATAATATCCCTCAGATTCAGACACCTATAGTTCTACAGTAAGTTCCAGAGTGCCCCTCAAACCAATACCCCACCTCTGAAATTTCTTTGTCAACCTCTCCTGTAGACGCTCAAATTCTAAGTAGGTTTTGTTATACCGACTGACCGGCGCCTTACAAATAAGCAATGATTATAAGAAGTAAATGAATATGGGATTTATCCGATAGGAGTTGGTTCGTACAAATAGAACATTTATGACTCTTCAACAGAATACAGGGATATTTGTGAGTAATTGCTGCAGCAAAGACAAGAGCTGCATTGTGTTGTGAACGCAGACAAAGGAGTTTTCTCTGAAATCTTCATTTTTCTTGGCTAAAGCTTAACAGGGTTATCCAAGACGGTCCTCAGAGAGGCCGGAATTGGCAACATTTGTGACCGGCTGGAATAAATGGTATTAATGCTGGGTCTCTTTCCATCTCCTAGAGTATTACGATGAGTTGCTGTATGACTTTCCCAGAAATCCAAAAGGGGCTTGAGCCAAACTGGATGACTTCACCTAACAAACAAACCCCGGCAGAGAAGATAGCTCGCCACTGAGGGCCTGGACGCAGAGTTTGAAAATGTTGGTTCCAAAATTTAACCGTAAAAGAAAACTAAAGCAAGAATTTACGTCATGGGGGGTAAAGTTAATGGGGCGTAATCATTTTCTAGAACGCGGTTGATCAATGAAAGCTATCATCTAATTGGTTTCTATGGGTAACATCTCTTTGGTCATGACCGAAGAGATAATTTAGAGGGGGTTTGCGTTTACCGTGATGTCTCCCCTTGGCAGGTGTGGTTTGCTGGTACAGCGGTTTTCTGACAGACAATCATACAGCAGATGAATGGCGATTGTCGGCAGTATCTATTTTAGAAATCTATGCCGACAGGCAAGTATTTTATCCTAACCCTACATAACCCAACGTTTCCTAACCTTAACCTTCCCCTTAAGCCCTAACCCCAACCTTAGCCCACCGCAGATTGTTGCTATTGGAAACGGGTCAAAATAGGTACCAGTTTCCAATAGTAATTTTCTATTTGATGAGCATTTCATCAATTATACAGTTGCGATTCAGCTGGCGGCTGTACCGTCGGCGCAATAAGCCCCCCGGACCGGCAACTGCATCCCGTCCTTGGGAACGGTTTGAGGGGCGAGGCAGGGAGAGGTGGTTTAGAAGTGATAAAAGTTCAAGTACTTTATCAAATGGCATGACCCTGGGCAACATTGTAGATCTCAACCTAACATGGCTACCGTGTTCAACATAAAGGACCCATTAATGGTGAATAAGGCTTTATAAAATTAAATCAGCCACATACCATGGGGTGTATGTGACCAAACTGGCTTCCAACTTTGATCAATGTTTACTGAAGAAACAAGAAAATGAACTTTGGAACATTAACTGAAAGCAAGATGTCCAATGTACAGTAGTGGAGCAAAGTATGTTAATAAAAAAAAACTATGAATCATGAGATTTCGCACCTCTTCTAAGATAATAATATGATTATCTCATTATTACTATCGCCAATGGCACTTACTGATGCTTAAACCTGCATTGTCACCTGGGAAAATATTTCACTAAGGCAACCATGCAAACCCTCCCCTTCCCAACCCTGTCATTAATGGTTAACAAAAATTAAACACAAAACATACAATTTTCATAGGCAATGAAATATTACTGTATTTTCCTTGGCAATATATCCATTTTACAGATGTGGAGTAAAAATGTCAAGTTTCAGTGCGCCAAGATAATCAAAAGTGCAAAGTGGTAGACTAAAGCGGCCATCTTGCTCATTCTCTGGGCACATTATGTCATAAAATCAATAAAATTCATGATTCTCCAGTAAAATAATTGCAGCATGAGCTGCTGGGCACAGCAATTGTGGATTTGGCTAGCTGGACAAAGAGTTTTTACCACAGAACATTTAAATTCTGCAATTAGGTCTCATTTAATGTGGCAGCCATTTTGTGAGCTTAGTCAGAAAACACGGCCTATTCTATTCACTAGAAAACCAAAATATTCTAGTCGGTTTTGCAGTAAAACGGTTACTGGTAAACCGGTGTGGGTTATTCCTGTGAATGGGTGAACGGCAGAACGCATCTCTGTCCAAAAATATTGCAAGGTGCATGGGGGAGCCTTAAGGGGAAGAAGATGGCAGACTCAGCTGTCAACTGATGAGAATAGCAGGCCAGACAGTTTACATTCCTCAGGGAGGGGGCAGCATTCCAGGGAGCTAAATACACCTCATCTATTGTACAACACAAAGCCAGCTTCATAACGCTGCCATACCTTCAGGTCACACTTCCCAAACTTCATCACCAAGCTACATTCCTATGCCTCGGCTAAACCTAGAAACATTAGGAAAAACCTGTCTAAATTGCATATACATTACAGAAACAATAATACAGTGGTAACCAGTTACCCCCCGGCAACGGTTACCTGGTTTTGCATGGAAAAGCTTTAGACAAGTGTACTATTATATTTAATTTACAGATAAAGGAACATTGAAAAAAATGAATCCTGTGCCAAAAGTTATGAACAACTTTGCTATCGTTTCAATTTGAGAATGTGTATTTTATTCTAGACGCCTAAAGATGGCGCTAGGTCTTTGACTAAACCAGAATTGGTTGCTCTCCAGGTGCTGTGAAACTACAAGCCCCAGCATGCTTCGACTGCATGGCCATAGCCAATGCCTGACAGAGCATGCTGGGGTCCGTAGTTTCACAACACCTGGAGAGTCACAGGTTGTCCAAGCCAGGACTAAACAAAAGAGTAAATAAAGTTATTGATAGAAGAAGCCACTGAGACCTTAACCAAATAGGTTATTTAGCACAGAGCCATGAAATAATATATTTGTCAGAGCCAGTGGTGGTATGGAAATTGAGAAGTGAATTTAAGTGAATGGAGATTGGCAGCTGTTATATTAAAGCAGTGGGTAGGTGTGTTGGCGTGATATATTGGCACATGCCAGTCAACTTTAAACAAGTTAAACAGGGTGAAAGCTTGACAGCTGTTTATGCTGCATCTGTAGCACCTAAATATAATTCTGTAGTAAGGGCTAAGCCCATTGATTTCTAATTAACTATGCTGACACCTCTCTATCTGACATTACATATTTAGGACAATCCATAGGGTGAAAAACATTCTAAATGCCGGATCGCTCACGATCACACAGGGTATTGTCCTCGCCCCAGGAGGAGCTGGTGCTTAAAGTGTCTGTCATTGATATAATGCAGTTCAATGTGTCCAGGATCAGGCAAGATATGACATGAACTAGATGCATGCACTAACCTGCACGCTGAGTGCTCTGGGAGTTATGGGCAATAGATTATAATATGTGAAAGAGAAGGAAAATATTCCAGGACAGGAAAAAAGTGCAGCGCGGGGGAATAAAAAGCCAGACGGGAGAGCTACAACTCCCAGCATGCCTTAGGAATTCCACAACTGCCATCTACCTCCACTCCACAACTCCCATCAACCAACGCTTGAACAGTACAGACACTAATGTACATTGTAATTAATATAACAATGATCAAACAGACGCCATTATTGCCTATACCTCCTATTATTGCCTATACCTCCTATTGTTGCCTATCGCCCCTATTATTGTCTATAGCCCCTTTCTGTGCTAATGTCCGTTTTTTTTGCTATATCTTGTAACACTTACGTACACTGTTGTATGGATATGCACAGGAGTCTCTCTCTGTCATTAAATACTTTGTTTGATCTTATCAGCAAGATTAAAGTTCCTGGACTAGATACAGAATTATTTACATAGAAACAACAAAACCTCTGGTAACCTAAAACCCTATCTAGCTCTTTGTAAGGATATGCTTATGTCTACCCCATGCATGTTTAAATTGCTATACTGCAGGGTTGCCGACTCTCCCGGAATATCTGGGAGACTCACAAAATTCAGGCAAGTCTCCCGGAATTCCAGGAGAGTCGTCAAATCTCCCGCATGAGAGGCCCCTCTGCTGCTCATATTAGCAATTTTCATCATTAAGCCCCACCCAGCCCCGGGGAACACTATGAATTACAGTAGTGTTAGAAATGGGGTGGGGCTTAATAACACAATTTGCATAAACTGCATCATTAAGCTCCGCCCGGGTGCCTGCCTCTCCATCCGAGAGAGAAGAGGAGAGGAGATGAGGAGGAGAGGAGACAGAGGGGAGGAGAGGAGATGAGGAGAGGAAAAGAGGAGAGGAGAGGAAAGGAAGAGACGAGTTGAGAAGAGGAAGAGAGGAGATGAGGAGGAGAGAAAGAGAGGAGATGAGGAAGAAAGGAGTTGAAGAGGAGAGGAAGAGAGGAGGAGATAAGAGGAAGAGAGGAGGAGATAAGAGGAAGAGAGGAGGAGATAAGAGGAAGAGAGGAGATGAGAGGAAGAGAGGAGGAGAGAAAGAGAGGAGGAGAGAAAGAGAGGAGAAGAAGAGAGGAGATGAGGAAGAAAGGAGTTGAAGAGGAGAGGAAGAGAGGAGATGAGGAGAGGAGATAAGAGGAAGAGAGGAGATGAGGGGAGGAGAGGTTTTTTTAAAAAATATATTTATGAACAGGTTTGTATATAGCGCCATCGCTGTACAATTACGTAACTCTAAATAAATGTTTTTTTTGTTGTTTTTTTTAAATGAGAATTTGCATAGGAAAACACCTGCTTTTGCGGATTGCTCACGTGCACGTTCTTAGGATCCAATCATCAACGCAGCCATTAAACTGGACTGTAGCTCCATAGTACATGAGATTTCCTCTCTGGTCTATACATATGCCCTGCACAAAAAAGGGCGATATCCAGCCGATGACGCATTGCTTCAGCAAGCTGCTTTTACAGTCTTGTTAAAATGTTAAACTAGTAAATTCAATGCCCAGGAGGCGGCTTATTCCCTTAGGTTATATTTACGAGTTTTTTTTATCCCTAATGACAAAAGGATGTTCTCCAGCTGCAACGGTCTATGTGTCATCTCTTTCCATGTATTTATAATGCATGTATTATGATGGAGAAGGCATATTTCTTTTCCTGCATATGACACCCAAGAACCTATCCTCCCCCAAACAATTCATATACGCACAGGGAATACACTTACAGTGTATAATGCATTCACCTCCAATAACAACATTTATAGCCAGTATTGGCTCTAAGTCCAATTACTGGCCTACTTCCTGTTTTCACTTTCATCCATTACTGAATAATGATTGGCATTTATAGACCTGTTAAAGACGGAAACCAGGTACAATTACCTCTGACAACCAATAAGATGTTTCCAGTCAACACTAGACAGCTAGAAGCTGTTACTGCATTGGTTGCTATGGGTTACAGTGCAATATCGCACCATATCATTAACTTATTACCTAATATATGTGCAGCCCATATACAGTAAACACAATGTAGACTCAGGGCCTCAGTGATATCACAGGTTTCTGGTCATGCAGGAACGTCATGAATTCAGGCTGTACAGACAAAATGGCGGCTGCCATGTTGTGTTTAGTGTAAACAGCTCAATGTATTTCTTGTTGTGACAGAAAATTTTCATCCGCACGTCAATACCCAACTGGAACAGTTTGCCAAAAGGTGTCATTTTAACAAAAAGCCAGGAACAAACGTAATGAAGCAAAACAAAATGGAAATTGCTGTCAGAAAGGTAAACAAAACAGATCTAGGCTACATGAGTCCATTTTACATTACAGTTTGATCATGTAAAAGACGAAGCAAGTCTGGTTAAACTGGTTTTAAAATGTTCCGGCCACCTGACACATTGTTAGCGATGGACGGGTGTGGATTTTGGCATTATTGTCATGTTAGTTGAGTTTCAGTGTCCTTTTATCTTAATTGAGCTTTTTTTTCTCCGCAGGCTAAAAAGACTTTCATTTGATGTAAGGAAATGGCATATCCTCGACCCATTCCACCATGTACAAAATACTCCGTCCCTGAGTTTCCATCAGTTACTATGGTAATCACCTGTGTTTTTCATACATCGTTAATTTATTAAAACCAGGTGAGTGACAGCTGGAAGCTCAGGAGCGGAGCTATTGTACCTGGTGGAATGGGTCATGTTGGAGGGTATGGCATTGTTAATCTGTGTACCAAATATTCCATCATGAACTGAAAAATCATAGTTTTTAAAAGACAAAATATGCAAACGCTATGCTACGAGTCCCTGCTACGATAGGTGGCTTTCCTAAGTAGAGACAGAAGAAAATTCATTTTCGGCTGTCCCTATTTTGAATAGCAGCTATTGTAGATTTTTTCTTTTATGAATGGGGGAGTATGCAGATCGGCATTAGGTAACGGTTTGGGGATACTTACTTAAGCAATCGATTTTGGCTGGGAGAAAAAGGCCCTATTGAAATAACGTGGACCCACACACAACTGCAGACCCTCCAACATGACCCATTCCATTAGGTACTAAATACTCTGCTTTTCAGTTTCCAACTGTCAGTTACTATGGTAACCTCCTTTGTTGAAGAGACAAATATTCTTTTTAAAGTATCAATAAATTAATTTAACCAAGTGAGCGACAGTTGGAAGCTCAGGAGTGGATTAAAGTGTACCTAATGGAATGGGTCATGTTGGAGGGTCTGCAACTGCAGAAGTGCAATCCTTCTTTCCAGTAAGTGTCAGGGCACCATAAGTAAGAGGACGCTGTCACACAACTTTTTTCTTTCAGAGACCCTGACAGTGCCAGCAGGAAATAGAGTGACATATGCTAACCATTAGCAATCAGCTCCCTCCTATAACGCTCTAACATCTGTATTTGGTTTGGACAGTATCCAGAATTCTTCCCCCATCCTCCAGCAGAGAGAGACGTAGGGGAGGGACGGAGAGAGTTTAGGAGAAGTAAAATACATACGCTGCGAGTAAACTGTGCTGAGGTCAGCCGGAGTAGAGGGGGGTAAACGTTTATATTGCATATGAAGAGGAGGACGACACAGAAATGTAGCACACTTTGTATACATTTGGAGCCGGGTTCAGGACGAGATCTGTAAGTCCGCTGCCGCTGTGAGCGTAACACCTCCACAGCAGCGGACTTGCGACAGTCAGGTCCTGAGTACAGTATGTGCGAGGGAAGGCCGCATTCCGTGCCCCGGACCTTGCCATAAGCCTTTCGTACCAACCCCACGAAAAATGTGGCTGGTGCGCAAGGGTGAATCGTATGTAAAGGCTTAACCAAGCCCCTTCTGAATAATAACCATACTCCCCCCCCCCCCGTACGAGTCTGTCCGTAGCAAAAGCCGCATCGTGAAGATGCAAACCCGTGCCGCACACCTGCTCAGCGCACATGTGTAATTCCGTACCTTGCCCTCAGACTGACTGTTTGCAGAGCAGTCCTATCGAGGAAAATGGCCGCTTTCACGTTCTGCGTGCAAAGATTCCAGTTTATAAAACTTTCCTGCTACAGTTTAACAGTTGACTTCCAAAGATCAGGAATCACTTGATCGTGATTGCGTAGATTTTACTCTTATTGTTATTTTCGGTTTACATTTCCAGAGACCGAGATACAATAGTCAGGCTGTGCGTCACGGAGGGGAAATAGAATTTATGGTTTGTAGAAACCTATTTCTGTGTGTGGGATAACCTCGGCTACAGCCTATCTGGTCACAAGCTGATCTTTAGACTCTGGTGCAGAACACATCACATCAAATGTTCACCTTACTGGGGTTCATTCAGAGCTGGGAGTAAAAGCAAATCAGGAGCCAACTGCACCTGTAAAAAAAACCCCATACTGATCTGCAGGGGAGGGAAATTTAAAATGTGCAAGTACAATGAGTTAAGAACTGTTTTATAGCTAAACTCTAAATTAGAGTTAAAGGTCCTGATTTACAGTTACGTAGTTTTCGTCTTACGTACTTTGTTTTAAGAATTGAACTACTACGCATGCATTTAAAGACCGCACGGAGTAGTTTAGTTAGATAGAGGTGGTGTAATGCTGCCTTGGGGAGTATTTCGGTAGAAGTGGGAGGGGGGAGGGATTTAGATTAGCCGGGGAGGGCGGAGGCCGGCACTGTCCGTGCGTAGTTTCCTTCTGTCAACACCTAACTCACTCTTTTACCCCGTTCACACTGAGCCAAAAACCCGGGATATTGCAGGGGCAAGCCCGAACAACCCGGGTCGAGGCTCAGTGTGAACGGTCACACCTGCCACGACCCGGGTCCAGAGACCTGGGAATCAGACACGGGTTCTAACAAGGGTTATTCCCGTGTCTGACCCGTGTCGCCGGCTGTGTGAACGGTGTGACCCGGGTTTTTTAAACCCGGGTCGCACTGAAAGAAGCTGATTGGGTCAAAAAAGACCCAATCAGCTTTGTTGCTTTAAAAACCCAATTTTTAAATAAAAAAAGTTTTAAATAAAGAAAACCATTCAATTAATTTATAAAAAACCCTTAAAAAATAGGAAACAGGACTTACCTGTCCTGCGACGCGGCTGACTGCAGGTCCGGCCGAAAAGAGTCATATGTCGCATGATTAAAGTCCTGCGAGAACACGGAGGATCACCGCGGGACTTGCAGGAGAGGTGAGTAGTGTAATATTGTATACCCTGTTCTATTCTATAGTCTATACTTTTGTATACCCTATTCTATTGTATAGAGTAGGGTATACAATAGTATAGACTATAGAATAGAATGGGGTATACAATAGTATAGCAGTATAGAACCAAAGAGTCCCAGGTCAGTCCCGTTCAGTGTGAACGGGTTCCCCCCTGCTGTGCTGCTGTGTGCCCCGGCAAAAACCCAGGACGAAAATCCCGGGTTTTAGCCAGGGCGTCAATGTGAACACGGTATTAGGTGTGAATACAGCCCTATGTATTTTTTTGTGATTATGTCGCAACCTCTGTTATATCATGGTTGCTGAAAAAGTCTGTCGAATTTATGGCTGTTTATTGTATATTACAACATTTTTCAATAAAAATCTAACAGTATAAAAAAAAATATAAGAATAAATATAGACTAAGCAACATCAGGCAGTATAGTCCCTGCAGGCAAACATTTTTCATAAATTTTCACTCTTTACATTGCAACAAAGGTGATAGACTTGCAGACTATCTCTAGAGATTATAGGGAACATCAAGTAGAATAAATTAAAGTGCGCTTAGGGTAAATGCCAAATTTCTACATTTTGGGGAAAGAAAGGGTTCTCCCACTGCAGAATATTGCTTTATGTAATGCTTTTTTTTTTTGTTTTTTTTTTTTTAAGTATTATGACCATTTTGCTGTGTTTTATCGCTGTTCTCAGTGTACCAGGATTTTCATTTCCCTTATTTTATAAGAGTCATTTATATGGAAATCAGGTAAGATAATAAGATCATTATTATAATATAAATAGGCCACTATATAAAATTACCTGTTAATAAAAAATAATTAAGCTAAAATATAATGATATGTCAATGTGACCATATATTTTACAGTTCATTCAAACCTCTAAAGAGATTGCATCGCTGAGAAACAAGGCACAGTAGAGTACGTTTAGATTCAGAATTCAATGTTTATTAATGGCTGATCCACACCCATTCACTGACCCCATTGTCTTCTGAAATTAAACTGTTTAGAGCGTGACCAGACCTATTTTATAAACATCAGCAGCTGCTTCCAATATGAAAGATTGCCTTGGTGAAACAAAAAAATAAAGCATAAAAAACATTTTACCAGAACTCCCTGTGAGGCGAAACGCGTTGAAGACAGTGGTGGGAGATGCAATTTTTCCCAGTACAGGAGTAAAGAGAACTGCAAGTCATTGTACGCTATACAGCCTATTGCAACTTACATTAATGGGGCCTGATCCAGACCTACGCTCGTGTGCGTTTTTACGGTGGTCGTAAGCGTTAAAACGGCCATTTGTACTTACTGCACATGAGCGGGGCAGATGTTATCTCATCTTACGCTCCGTAATTCTGAGTGTACCACCTTTGCAACTACGGTCGAGGGGCTGCGTCTGGCATACAATTTTCGTAAATACGCACCGAGGACGGGGTGAGGCATTTAAATTGTACAGTATGTGCGTGCTAAGTGTCGTAACTACGCAATGAGCTTATGGATGCCTGCGGTTACAATCAGAAAAGTTAGGGTAGGGTTTGCTTGGCATAAGACGCCAAGATTAAGTACGAACAACGGGAGTGCATCGTAGGTACGCTGGCGTAAATACGCTACGCACAGGAGCGTTTCATGAACGTAGGTCTGGATCAGGCCCATGGTGAATAACCCTTTGATGACCATTTTAATGTTGCTTTCCACAGGTGCCAAGCAGTTCAGTACAAAACCTGTTCTGTGAGGGCACAATAGTATCTTAAATATCTACAGCAGGTACAGACAACATAAACACTCCCAAGTGTTTGGAAACTACAGGTCCCATCATGCTCTGCTAGGTATCGGTCATGTCTAGGCTATCAGAGCATGCAGGGGGGCTCTCCTGGTGTGTAAGGGTTGCTCCAGACCATCCAACATGACCCATTCCATTAGATACAATACACTCCGCACCTGAGCTTCCAACTGTCACTCACCTGGTGAAATGACTTAACTGATATTTAAAAAACTATTTATCTCTTCAACAAACATGGTTACCCTAGCAACTAACAGTTGAAAATTGTGTTGCAGAGTATTTTGTACCTAATGGAATGGGTCAAGTTGGAGGTATGCTCCTCTACAGTATAGATCAAAGCTTGTGTAACAATTGCCCCTGTATTAAATTCCATTAAAGCCCTGTCCTACGGAAATAGGATTTTGTTCAAGTGCTACTTGACTAGCTACCAGAGCAAAGAGAAAAACAGTCTATGGAGTTCTCAACTCTCCCTGAAGAGTGGGTGAGCTTCCTGACTCCCTGAAGTGTTGCCAATCTCCTGGATGCTGACTCCAGAAACCATTGCGGAACAATGACAGAATTTAGAAATTGTCTCCTATTTCCCTA
>WWET01000947.1:254730-260598 GCA_011038615.1 Limnodynastes dumerilii
TGACATGGACGCGGCACAATGGATTCCTTCCCGGAGAAGCGGAGACACCCACCCCTCAGCAGATGGAAAGTCATACGAGGTGAGAGGGGGACGAGGAACTTCCTAAAGACACTGCAAACAGCGCAAGACAATACATAGAAGAGAGGCAGGCATGTCCCGGGTCCCTGGGCTGTGGTGGATCGTCATGTGCCAGCATGCTTTGCTAGCCCATGGCTAATTCCACAAGTGCGGCTCTGCCTGGCCAGTTTAATGGGAAATTCCCCCGTAGCTAAAGGGCACAACTTCATTCTTGTCATATTGACCATATTTAAGGAGGGCGGCCATTCAGAGAACATGACGTTCAAGAACGGTTGTGTTTTTAAGTTGTTTTGCCATCTTATAAAAAGTACAAGTGAAATATTCCCTGCCCATAGGGACTAGTGCAAGTCACCCTCACACTGAACGTGAGCTGCTTAGTCAGCTGATATAAAATTCAGCCTATCAGATTGCTGGAAACCAGTGACATCACAGAAGCCATCAATAAATATCATTGGTGGCAATGGGATGTACATGCTTTACAAAATGGCAGCTTGCAGTATGAGAGGATGACAGATTCAGGTCATATTGTGGAGGGGGTTTAACCTATAACCTCTGCAAAGCATGTGTTACAAGGTCTACAAAAGCAACAAGCCCAACCGATGAGATTCTACCTACCATTTATATTATATAAGATAGAATGCCCTTGGTTGCTATGGGCAACCCATGAGCTTAGTTATTTATTTATTTAATTTGACCATTAATATACAAGAAATTAGATGGTAACTACAGTACACGCTACCAGATTTATGGGGCTAATTTAGAATTAGGAGCGACAAGATAAGCAAAACTACTACTGAATAAACTATGATGCAAGATGTGAAGGGTTCAAGTAAATTATTCTTTTTTTATGCAGTTTTTGCTTATTTTACACAAATACTGAACATATTTATTTTTACACAGCCATTTAGAGTGGAGCTATAAAAAAATACCGGACCGGATCCAGATTTAGTAGTAACATGCGATCAAACCTCCAGACCACTATCAAGTTGCCTCACGATCTTAATCTGCTTAACTGCAAGGGGAGTGCACTGAAGACTTCCCACCAGCGGGGCGGTGCCTTAACCTTTACACACCGCTCCATTTAAAACAGGGCTATGGCATAAATGAGAATTGTGCTTTAGCAGACCCTCCAACATGACCCATTCCATTAGGTACAACTTAATCCGCTCCTGAGCTTGCAACTGTCACTCACCTGGTTTAAATGAATTAACTGATATTTAAAAACTATTTGTCTCTTCAACAAAGGGGGTTACCATAGTAACTGACAGTTGAAAACTGAGAAGTAGAGTATTTCGTACCTAATGGAATGGGTCATCTTGGAGGGTATGCTTTATGGCTTACTATTAAACCTGGACACATTTCATCAACTCAAGGTGCAAATAGGCTCCTTTATTAGTTTTGCTCCCAATTCTGAGTGCGCCTCCATTATGCATGCAGCTGCAATGATCACATTATAATAATAGTAGATGTTTCTATTGGCCTTATCAGTAATACAGTCTGGCCTCTTTGCCTTCCCCCACCCCCCCACTATTTCCAGCCCAGACAGAGTTATGTATTTAAGCCCTGTTACTACAAGCCTGTCATTCCCTCTGGCACCAAGCATCCTTATAACTACCCTATTCTCTGTGGTTTTGCAGTATGTAAACGGTAATTAAGGAGCCGCTGTTATAAATATCTTAAGGGCTGGCACTTTTTTTGTTTTTGTTATTTTAAGACACACAAAAAAAAGTCTAAATTCCCAATGACACGTAAGAAAATTCCGATGCAATGTCCGGATAATTACAAATCTTTGCAGCCCCAATGAATGAAAGCTTTTTTTCCTTCAGATAAGGCTCTGGGTGAACGCTTGCTAGAACTTCTAGATACTTGGGCACACAAGGCCCCGCAGCTATTGTGGAGTTACAAGCCCTGGCATGCTCAGTCCGTATCCTGGGACTTGTAGTTCAACAGCAAATAGTTAGCAGTTTGTCACTTCTCATACAGGCAGAGAATTAGACATTGGGGTTCGGATTCACAGTTATGTAGTTTTCGTTTTACGTACGTTGTTTTAAGAATTGAGCTACAACACATGCGTAGTAGCTTATTTATGCTATCTACGTACCATTTCTGTAAGTAGCGTGCGTAAGCACTGTCGCGTTCTTTAGACCCCACTTATGCAACCTATGTACAGAAATGGTGCGTAGATAGCGTGAATAAGCTACTACGCACGCACAGTAGCTCAATTCTTAAAACAACGTACGTAAGATGAAAACTGTCCAATCGTGCGAATGTGCATTAATAAAATAAAAACAGCCAATCAGCAATTAGCTTTAATAAATGGTGTTGAGGTAGGTCAGTGAAAGGAGAAATGTAATTGGCTGCTCCAGGTTGCTGCACAATTGTACCTGAATATGTGTTTTAGGCTATCCTTTGAATTAAAAAAGCTGACGTCAGTCAAAATAGGTATTGCATGAAATGCTAGTAATATTGGCATTAAGAAATGGTTATCTTACGATGCAGCTCATTGGATAACCAATTTTCTCTCAGAATAAACATCAGAGGTGTACCAACCACTGTGGGTCAGCTTTCAGACAGAAGCCATGGCATATCCTATTTCAAAGGGGTCTGCATCTTTGAAGAAGGAAAAGGCAGACAACAGAACTGGGGGCAGCCCGCTTTTGCAATCCCTTATTTACCCTTGAATGTGGGAACGTTTACATATGAAACAGGGAAACCACTAACAGCTACTCAATCAGTGTCGCCCCTGAGCTTGCAAAGGATTATGGGATTGCTATAGGTACAGAACCAATGAACTATTCTAATGGAGTTGAATAAGACAGTTCATGCATTGGTGCATTTGGAAACTTGACCTGGTGGGCATTGCATTTGTATTAGCATGTGTTGTTTATAAGCACACAAACATCAAATTATGATGTCAATACCAAGGTATATGAGGATAATTTATGTATATGTAAACTGTATTGACAAAATGGCTGCAGAATTACACAAATGTCGCAGGTATGCATTTGTGACCTGTTTTAAAGCTTTAGTACTTTATAAAGTAAAACTTTAATAGAATCGATGTACATTATATAAAATTGCTTGGTTAGGAGGATTTAACTCCACAAACTAAGTTCTCCAGGTTTTAAATAAAAATGCTCCTAAATAAACTGAGAACATCACTGAGATCAAAGTTTAATATTTCAAATGGTTAGAAAAATAAAATAGAATAACATAAGAGCCCTTTTTGTGTTGTGAGCCAATTTATACAAAATGCAGCCAATCAAATCACTGAAGATATGGTCACATGGTCAGTGGTCCTTAGTCAGCACATGGGTTGAATTGTCAAAATGGCCGCTGGACCGATGCATAGGTGACTTAAGCTCAGTGCATAAACGGTTTACACTTTCTCTTTTTACAAATGTATTATAGGCTACATACAAAATGGGCTAAGCCCATTAAAAATATTATACAACAGGGTAGGCATGGCCAACTTGCGGTTATCTGGGTGTTATTGTACTACAAGCCCCAGCATGCTCTAACTGAAATGGCATAGCTGATCGATGGCAAAGCATACTGGAACTTGTAGTTTCACAACCTCCGGAGGGCTGCCGGTTGTAATGCAATCTCCAGACAAGGTGCTGTGTAATTTGGACCATACAGGCCCTACTTTCCAGGAATACAGAGGTAGTCAGCTCAGCTGCATAAACAAAAGCATGCAATTAGTGTAAAATAATAATCAGTGCATTGTACTACACATGTAATAAGTGACATGCTCAACCGACTTCTCCTGATCTGATTATAGGTTTTAGCTCAGACATAAACTGTGCTGCGATAACACCACAAAAGCAGAAAATCATGATGATCTAATGGATGATTTTGCAGGGGGCATTGGTACAATAAGTCTGATTCACCACAGACATTCTGTACAAGAGCCAAAAATTCCACTCCAGTGAGTGCAGTCTGCGTCTTCCAGGTGTTTGGACAGACATGCCGGGAACCCCACAGCAGGAACATACATGTGTCCACCCTACCCGTGACAATTCCCCGCCCATATGTTGTCACATTTCCCCATGTCTCCATGGAGACACGGCAACTTCTGCTGCATATTTACATAGAACAATGTGGGCAATTCTAAAAACGGTCACACAGGTAACTAAGCAAAAAAAAAAAAAATGCTGTAACCTATAGCAACCACAGTTAGATATCAAAACAAACATCTAATTGTTATGGTACTGAGCTACCAGTATTGTTTAGCTTTGGATTTTGAGCAACAGGCTTACAAAATGAAACATTTGTTGCTCAAATCATCTCTATGGGCCAAATTTACTAAGCTGCGGGTTTGGAAAAATGGAGATGTTGCCCATAGCAACCCATCAGATTCTAGGTCTCACTTTCCTATTACATACTAGAAAATGTCAGCTAGAATCTGATTGGTTGCTATGGGCAACATATCCCCTTTCCCTATCCCGTAGCTTAGTAAATCTGACCCTATGACTTGAAAATCCATGTATAAATAAGGATACTGGTTGCACAAATTATGGGAGACAACTAAGTGTCGCTCCGATATATTAGGGTGAAATGAATGTGCAGATTAGAGTTCAAATGCTAGAGTATTTGGGGGGGGGGTACACAAGCCAGGAATGTGCATGAATAAATGTCTTTATAGATCCTGCACCTTCCAGCCACTTTGTCTACCTAAGGTGAGAAGAAAATCTCCAGGAGTAATAATAAAATATATCAGTCACTTATTTTCCATTGTGAAAAAAATGGTTCTTTGATGTCAAGTAATTCAATTTGTTTTAACACAGAAGAAAAAAGAAGAAGCAAAACTTATTACACTGGGAGGAGAGGGGGAAGTTAGGATGAGTGATCCATAGAAGCCATTGTATGTGCACATATGTGGGTCCCGATTGTCCATCAAAGGCCATAGCTATTATTGTTGCAAGAAATATACACAAATCACTGATTAAAACAAGAAAATGCAATTATTGCCCCCTGAACGTGCTATAAAAAAAAACAGCACTGCATTGCTTGGGTGGAAGGAATTGTGTGCAACAAACCTGTCTAGACATGCTCTAGGTAAATGCATATTTACATAACAATCGACATAATGAGCACAGAGATAGTGACAGTCGCTGTCATTCACCTAGGTTCAGATACACATGTACACAATAGAATAGAATACAATTCTAGCCTTTATGTGCAAATCTGCAGGCCAGTAGTGATAACCCAGGACCAGCCCATTGATATAGAAGTAAATGTTACAATAATGATATAGACCAGGGGTTCTCTACCAGTGGTACTAGTAACCAATAGTGGCACTCAGTACCAATGGGCAAGGTTTGAAGGAGGTAGAATACTAAATAGACAAGGACATAATGAATAAAATATCATAAGGGCTAAATGGCAAATATAGAAAATGCACCTTTAAATTACTGCAGAAATATGTAAACAATAACAACTCTGAACTATATATATATATGTATATGTTATACATCCGATACTCTGAATACAGGCCTCTGTGTTTAGTGGAAGAGAAATTGGACTGATTAATAACATATACATGATAAAAGAAGGAAAATGCTCTGTACACAAGGGCTGTTTACTGGAAAGGTCACTGGGACTGAATCTGCATATTGACCTTTGCTGTAAATCCTGATTACTAAACAGCTTCCATTAGCCTGCTGTGTTTGCACATCTGTTGCATGCATATATACTGTTGTTAAATGGGACGCTAACTACTCCAAGCCCTGACCCCCACAACAACCCCTGCACCGGATTTCTGAAGCCCAATATTGAAATGAAAAC
>WWET01000947.1:303044-316797 GCA_011038615.1 Limnodynastes dumerilii
GAAATAGGACAATTTCTAAATTCTCACCATACCACAATAACGTCTGGAAGTGAATCCACAGAGATATTGCCAGCACTTCAGGGAGATCACCCTGTCTTCAGGAAGTCTCCCTGATATTGAGGGAGAGTTGGCAACTATAATTTAGCATCTAAAATGGCTCTCTCCACTTGCACACCCTCAGACATGACCCATTCCATTAGGTACAAAATATTCTGCTCCTTCATTCCCAACTGTCAGTTACTATGGTAACCACTTGTTGAAGAGGCAAATCGTTTTTCAAATATCAGTTAAATCATTTAAATCAGGTGAGTGACAGTTGGAAGCTCAGGAACGGATTCAATTGTACCTAATGGAATGGGTCATGTTGGAGGGCCTGCACTTGATGCAAGTGTATCCACATTAATTAGATCCACTATCCCAATAGAAGACTCACATGCCTCGAATCTAGAGAACTATTGTCAAACAGTCTCTTAAAAGATTAATGGTCAGCAATAGACCCAGTCATTTGCATACAAGTGCTATTGGCAGTCACACATGGAAGCCATAATCTTCATTTGACCTAGTCACCAGGTGTTTAGTACAACTAGTTACAGTAATGGTGATCATGTCTGCCATATGGCAATAACTTGACCAGACACCAGTACAAGAACCTTCGGCCAGGGACCTACAGAAATGGTTATCCAGGAAGATGGGGCCATTTCATATGGAATACTATGTAACTGCATAATCTGGATGCCTTAATAATGGCTCTAGCACTGGCCACTACAGAAATGAACACAAGACAATGAAGCCGGAGGTACCAACTTGGCTTGATATCCATATGCACCAACCCGGAGCTGTGGATGTATTTCAGCCCCATGGACACTTGTAGTAGGATCTCCTTCAGCTCCTGCTCCATCACCAGCTGGCCACACTTTGTGTTCTCCGAGATCAGGTTCTGCAGACTCCCTCCTGCCATTCATTACACAAGGACATTACACGTGGTTACAGTAGACGCTTCCAGTTTAATTTCAAGAGTCATATAGGGCTCTGTTCAAGGGGCCAAGTGTCCAAGTCAAGAAGCAGATCTAAATTTCTTTCAAACCCAGTTTAGTTCGACTTCCAGGTGACCCCTGTTCTAAACTTTGTGCACTTAGCCAATGTTTTGGCATGAACACCCATAATCTCCAAGCAGTAGATCAAGAGATATGAAAGGGTTCTGTAATAGACTACACAAGCCAACAATACATTTCAAATACTAGTCACAAAAGATAGTGATGGCTGATGAGCTACACAGTCACGCCAGTCTGCCTAGTACTTTTAACTATACTGACCCTAGACCCTATTTGACTCACTTTAGGATAAGTATGGGTACCCATTGTGAACGGCACTATTTCGATAGGGCTGTTTGCTCCCAGCCAGTTCCAAACAGGCTGGGATATCGATTGCTTATGCCTTGAAGAGGTATAGCAATCAATCTCTGGAGCACCAAACACAGGGCTTCAAAAGGGTAGTAGCCCCACTCCCTAACCCTAAATCTCCCCCTCACAGCCTAAACCTAAGTCCTCCCACCACAGCCTAACCCTAAGTCTCCCCCCCGCCCAGCAGCCTAACCATAAGACCCCAGCAGTGGCACTTCCGAAAATGAATGGGTGAGAATGAAAATTGCATACTCACCAACACATTAAAAAAAAATCTGAAACGCCTCGCATTTAAAATAGGGACAGCTGAAAAGCAACTTTCACAATAAGAGGATTCACAGCGGGGACTTGCAACACTTTAGTATATAGTTAGATTTATCCCAGACATGTTTAAATTGTGAGATGACACTTTTTTCTGCACATTTCCTCTAAACCTACTACCCTCCAGTTCATATGCATGCAATAATCTCTGAATAATGCCCCTTCCCGTACCTAGTTACACATAAAAACTGCTTTTATATCCCCCATCTATTCTCTGCTCCAAGCTACACATTATTACTTCCCCTAGTCATTGTATGTTGTGTGACACAGGCCATGCACCATTTTAGTTGCTCTTTGCAGTCTCTAATGTATTTATGTCCTGGAGATACAGCCTCTAGAACTGAACACAGTATTCCAGGTAATGCCACACCAATGACCAATAAAGTGGCTACTATTTGCTCTTCCTATGCAGCCAAATATCTGACTTGCCAAACTTTTAAGTGACTGGCACCCAAAGGACAATAACGCAATATCCAGCAATGGTGTTGTGGAGGGCTATTGTGTGGACAAAAACAATCCAGCCATTATATTATTAACATGAAGTGTGACATTACAGGTCAAGAAACCACAGACAATGCCAGCCCTATGACTAGTCCCCATAATGACTTACCGTTGCAATACTCGTTCTGTATAATCATGTGGTCATCTTCCGCCCAGGCAGAATAATAGCGTACAACATGGGGGTGATGACCCAGCACCGCATGGGCATAGACTTCCCGCAATGCCAGCTGCCTACAGGACAAACAGAACTGGACATCAGATATAAAGCGCTTGGCCCATCTAATCTTTTTTAATCCTATAACAACCCAAAACATAGGATAGACTTTTAGCCCAAGCATATTTAATCGTGCCACCGTTTTAGCCTCTGCCACCTCTGAGAAGTTTATTCCACTTACCTGTTCTCTCAGGGAAGCAACATTCACCCTAAACCCACCACCCTACAGTGGCCATGCTGCCCTTGAGTTCTAAAACGTCTCTTCCTTTGAAGCATGCCATCCTCATTGTTATAACCCATCATACCCCCATCTCTGCTCCAAGCAACGCACGTTACATCCTTTAGTCTTTGAGTATGTCGTGTGACACAGGTCTAATGTATTTATGTCCTTCTGGAGATATGGGCTCGTATTCTACCCAAGAATGAGTTAGGTGCAGACAGATCTACACCTAAATCCCCGGTCCTGCCCCCTTCTTTAGATACCTTATGGCACTAAGTCATAGGGCTATCTTATCTTACAGTGTGTAGTTTCCTTCTTAAGAAAACTACGCACAGACTTTCAGCTTCCCGATTCGCCCCCCCACCATCCACGACTAATGTAAATCCTTCCCCCTTCTACCTAAACACTCCCCAAGATTACGATTGCATTACGTCCCCTCTTTCTAACTAAACTATTCCATGTGGTCTTTAAAGATGTACATAGACAATCTACTACCTAACTTAAAGACCACATATAAACAACGAAACGATATGTAGATTACATAAATTAGTTACTACACATGTGCAGTAGCTATTTTCGGCATCTGACGGATGTATTATGGGCGACGGATGTTGTTCTGGATCCAGCCCCTGGTACGTAGATTGTGTAAATTATGCATGCAGAAACATAGAAAGTGACGGCAGATAAGAGCCACATGGCCCATCTAGTCTGCCCATTTGTTTATTCAAAACTACACTGACCCTAGACCCTATTTACCCTCAATTTGGTTTACAATTTAGGATACCCTTATATTTAGCCCAAGCATGTTTAAATTGTTCTACTGTATTGGCCTCAACCACCTCAGATGGGAGAATATTCCATTTATCTATCACCCTTTCAGTGAAGTAATTTTTCCGCACATTTCCTTTGAATCTGCCACCCTCATGTTTATATCCATGCCCTCGTTTTCTATTACACCTTTTCTTTTGAAAAATGCCCCCTCCTCTAGCTGGTCACAACCCTTGATGTATTTGAAAGCTGCTATCATGTCCCCCCTCTCCCTTCTCTGCTCCAAGCTATACATGTTTAGTTCCTCTAGCCTTTCTTGGTATGATTTGTTACACAGGCCATGGACCATTTTAGTTGCTCTTCTTTGCACAGTCTCTAATGTATTTATGTCTTTCTGGCGATATGGCCTCCAGAACTGAACGCAGTATTCTAGGTGAGGGCGTACCAATGATTTATAAAGGGGCATCACTACTTCTCTCTTTCTGCTACTAATTCCTCTCCCTATGCAACCAAGCATCTGACTTGCCTTTCTCATTGCTTTGTTACATTGATTGGCTACCTTTAAGTCACTGGAAATAATGACTCCTAGATCCCTTTCCTCCTCGGTAGATTCTAATGTAATGCCATTAAGGAAATATTGAGCCTTTGGGTATTTGTGCCCCAAGTGCATGATTTTGCATTTTTTGGCATTAAACTGCAGTTGCCACACTCTTGACCATTCCTCCAGTCTACCTAGATCATCCCTCATTTTCTGTACCCCACCTGGTGTGTCTACCCGGTTACATATCTTGGTGTCATCTACAAAAAGTCATATTTTCCCCTGAATACCACAGGCAATATCACCTTTAAAGATATTAAATAGCACTGGTCCAAGTACAGAACCCTGGGGTACTCCACTGGTTACCTTACCATCCCCAGAAAAGATTCCATTTACTACTACCCTTTGTTGTCTATCCTGTAACCAGAAGCTTCTTAGGAGTGAATACAGCCCAAATTCCCTTCCCTCTTCAACCAAGCTTCTGACTGGCCTCTCTCATGGCTGTGTTACATTTTTTAAATACCTTTACACTACATGAAATAGGGATTCCTAGACCTTTCCTTCTCAGTAGTTTACTGCTGTTAATACTATATTCATTTTCTGTTTTTGGCATTAAGCTCTAGTTGTTACACTCTTGAGCACTCAAATCTACCTAGATCTTCTATCATTCATTTACTCCTCCTGGCGTGTCTACTCCACTACAAATGTGGGTCCTTTATAAAAGATAAAGTGCACAAGAAGAAGAGTAGACTTAAGGGTTAAATGATAGGACTTCTCTCGGCCAAAGACACAGGTAGGAGAAAGCAGCAAGATGGCAAATTGTTTTATGGTCCAGGCTTTCCGACAAGCAGGACCATTTGGGAGGTATTATGACTTCAGGTCTAGGGGTAAGAACTTCAGGCAGAGTGATCTAGTTGGAGAATACTTACTCGTCTGTGGAGCCCGCCAGAGGCTTCTTCGATCGCTTTATGGCATAAACACAGCCATCCAACCTCTTCACACACTTATAGACGGCTCCAAACTCCCCGGATCCTATCTTCTCAATCTCCAGGAACTCTGTCTTGTATCTAGACACCATGTTTGTTTTACGCAAGACGTATCTCTGGTGAATAAAAATTAAATAAGTTTTTTCCAGTTTGGAAGAAAACCAGGATTGCAGACTTTAAAGCTTTCCTCCAGGAGATGCCAGGGCCATAGATTCCGACAAGGAGGTGGGGCTTAGCGACTCAATTTATGCAAATTGTGCACTTAAGCCCCACCCCCTGTCAATCACTACTGTAATCAGTGTTCCAGGGGGTGGGCAGGGCTCAATTACATCAAGTCCCACCCATCCCTAGTTTCTCTAGGGATTACAATGGACAGTGATAGCTGGTCAGGACTTGCAGGAGATCTGCCAGCTCTCCTGGGGTTCCTCCCCAACTTTCGGGAGACTGCAACCCTGAGTGAAACGTTTTGATAACTGAACCAATATACTAAGGGGATGTACCCAACAGTGCAATGTGGGTAGAGATTCAGGAAAAGGCAGCCGACAGAGACCTAGCACCAGTCCTGATTGCCAGGGAGATTACACAATGGCTGGCCAATCAGTGGCTCTATAGGGGGGTTGTGAAACTACATATCCCAGCATGCTGTAACTGCAGAATAGACCATCTGACAAAGCATGCTGGGACTCGTAGTTTCACAATACCAGGTAAGCTGGAGATTGGCCAGGCAGAACATGTGGCCAGCTTTATGAATAAAAAACCTGAAACCAGCAATTTTACCAAAATATAGAAGATTTCTGTCTTATTTCTCTGAATGAATTCCCTCCCTTCCCCGACGTATTCCCAAAGCTTCCATACACACCTTAGAATGAAAGGAAGCAGAATGTTCACTCTCCCTGTATTTGGAGGGCAGATCAGAGCTAGAAAACAGAAGAACATGTTAAAGGGTCCCCATCACGGGATAGACAGACACCATCTGAGCCTCCTACTAACACAAGTGAATTCACAAGTCTAAAGAGAACCACTAGAACAGGCCTGGCCAACCTGTGGCTCTCTAGGTGTTGTAAAACTACGAGTCCCAGCATAGTTTACCTGCATAAGCATAGCCGATACCTGACAAAATGCTGGTAGTTGTAGTTTCAGAACACCTGGAGAGCCACAGGTTGGTCCAGCCCAGCACTAGGATCTTCTGAAAGGACATCCATAACAGACATGAGCAAGATCAGTGCTCCAGATGCAGCTAAACTACAACATTCATTCATCTGTCGTTCCCTGAAATTTAACATGGATCTGTTCCAACGTGCTCATAGAGGTCTACGCTCATATTGCATGATCACCTGCAGTGCTCCGCTTTC
This sequence comes from Limnodynastes dumerilii, assembly GCA_011038615.1. NCBI lineage: Eukaryota > Metazoa > Chordata > Amphibia > Anura > Limnodynastidae > Limnodynastes > Limnodynastes dumerilii. Next base: position 309,345 of record WWET01000947.1, read on the forward strand.
CTCTTCCCGTTACAGTTCAGCTGCATTTGTCGATAGGTGTCAGGGGTGAAAGGATTAATGTTGACCAGGGCTGGATCTTCCAACTCTGCCCCAGAGCCAGCGGCAAACCTCAGGAGCCTCTGATCCCGGCATTGTACCCGCGAGCTGGGAGAAGGTAGGGTCTTGTAGAGCAGACTCTGCAGAACACATCAATATGCATCAGTCTACAACTCACACCTCAATATGCATCACTCTGATTGGAGAATTCAATAGGACGGGACAAACACCACACATTCCATATGTATCAGAAGATGGCATCTGGTGGTGGATGTAAAAGTCCTCACCCAAAAAAACAATTTCTAGATTTTTATTTTTATTTTACAACTGAAGGCAGGGCCCCCACCAGAAATTGTGGGGCCCAGGACACTGTGCTCCATCCCTGTGAAGTCACAGACCTGCAGGAATGATTCCCAGCCCAATACACAGAGACAATGGGCCTGATCCAGAACTATGCCCGCGGACGTAAATACGCCCACCATAAGTGTAAACTCGTCGCATGCGCACAGTGACTACTTCCGGTTGTAACTCAGTGTTGGCCGTCGTTGAAAATAGGTCGTCCGTAACAGTGGCGTAATTGCGGACGCAAGGGCGTGCCTATATTACAATAGCCATAATTACGATGCAGTTACGAAATGTAGGCGGGGGATGCATTTAAGTCTTACAGTATGGGCATGCTTAGAGTTACGAACATCGCGTAATTACGACCGGACGTACTTACGATAGGAAAAGTTATGGTAGGGTTCGGCAAGCGTAAGGAGGTAAAATTACGGTCAACCAAGGGGAGTGCATTGTATTTACACTGATCGTATTTACGCACAGCGCATGTCCGTAGTTTAGGATCTGCCCCAATATATCAATAAATACTGATGCCACCATTTTTACTAAGATATCGTTATCTTGGCAGTGCTAGACACATCCGTGGGTGGAGCTATTCACAGGACACACCTCTGATGTCACAAGACATGCCCCTTTATAGTGCACAATCTCCTAGATATTAGTTTCCAGAAGTTGGGAACATGAGTGAAATGAAACCCCCATGAAACCCTTTCAGCTAGAATGGCAGCATTCAGATTTACCTTTGGGGTGTATGGAGTATCACAGAGTTTCAGCTTCTTCCATGTGTTGTAGAGTATGGGGGTTCCAGGACATTCCCGTTCCGCATCCATCTGGAGCGGGGAGCCATCACTACCAGGGCTCCTTTCTGGAACGTCCTCCTGGGATGGAGATAGCCCCCTTTCGTTCCTCTGGGGTGTGGCTGGAAGAGGACTTTTGTGCATCCTCCAAGTCATGTTGCCAATGGGACCCTTTGAACACGGGGAAGCAGGAATATATCCGCTGCTCATACCATCCTCATCATCGCTGCTGGCAAAGTCTAGTTTCTGTACAACACCAGAGTCATGTGCCATCGTAGACATCCCTGTAGTAGGCAGATTAAGCAGTTCATGCAGTGTGCAAGCCCTGTCCTATCGTTACACATAGTCTAGAACAAAAAGCTCAATAGCAAAGCACGATACGACAGTTTACGGTGATATTAACTGTCCCTGAATGAACACAAAAACCCACAACTCAATCTGCAATACAAGAGGACATACCTGTAGCTCAACTCTTCAATACAAGAGATGCTCCCTCTACTGGACAACCTGGCTTCAAATAGACTTCTGGAATTGTAAAAATGCTTATTCAAACAGTAGAAACCCCAAGACAAATATAAGCAACCCAATATATGGTGCTGACCTTTAAACATCTAAAGGGCTACTAATATAGAATAGTGCTCAAAAATTCAAACAAAACTTTATCTATAAAGGCCTTTATGCAATACAATACCAGAAGACAAGCTATAACAATAAAAAAAAAAGGCTCTGGGCCAACAAACCACACTAAGGACCATCATGAGACAACTATGGATGTGTGCCCTTTATAACCCAATACATAGGCATCCAAACATGGCCCATTCCACCAAGTACAAAATGCTCCGTTCCTGAGCTTCCAACAATCAGTTACCATCTGTGTTGGGAGAAATGTTTTATAACTTCAGTTAATGCATTAAAACCAGGTGACCACTGGAAGCTCAGGAGCAGAGTCTTGTGTACCTGGTGGAATGGGTCATGTTATAGGGTCTACGATATGCAGATATTGATATACCAATATAGGTTGAGAGCTATAGATGTATTTATAATTACCATAAAAACTCAGAGGGCCTGATTTGATTAGCCTCACACCCATGTTTTTTGCGGTGCAAAATTTTTTTTTTCTGATTTTTATTTGCATCTGAGACCTCACAAAAAGCTACCGCAATAGACGGGAAAACGCGCACCGCCAACTTTTTCCCATGTATTGCGGTGCGAATTTGGAATTGAATCAGGCCCAAAACAGTCTATAAACAGAGCAAATGCATAAAATACATGCATTAGATTTTGCAATAAAGCCAAAAAAAAAAAAAAAAAATCACCTTCCCAAGTTCTCAGCACAAAGTATGTGGGAGATAAAAAAAACCCCATTATTTGAGGATTACACTTATCAGCAGCATGTGACCATAGCATTGCATGCAGAGAATGCTGGACTCGTGACTCCATATAATGCATATTCAGTCTGATGCACATACAATCTGTCTTACATGCAAAATCCATTTTATGAATTGCAGTAAAGCAAACAAAGCACAAACATACAATCAGATCCAAAGGGTGATTCAACAAAACATCCCATGGAAGAACTGCATTTTACACACACAATATGTTACACCAAAGATAGCAATTAGCAGCCTTGCTTTATCTAGGATTACTCAACAGTAAACAACACATCAGACAGCTGCTACTACAGGTCATATACACACCCTATCCCAGGCCCTAATTACCAGCTATTCCCATTCTCCAGCAGGCAAAGAGAACCAGCTTCCCCTGAGTCCTTAATATATACTCTGCATCAATAATCCCCCAAACACCTGTCACCTCACCTTGTTAACTGCTTCCCTGCTGGCATGGAGCTGCTGACTTGGGAGAGGAGAGATGGCTGCTAGATGGAATAAGAAATGTGGTAGATGCAGACCCTCCAACATGATCCATTCCACTAGGTTCATAAGACTCTGCTCCTGAGCTTCCAATAATCAGTTACTATGGTAACCCCCTGTGATGAACAGAAAAGTGTTTTTCAAACATCAGTTAATTCATTAAAACCAGGTGAGTGACAGTTGGAAGCTCAGGAGCAGAGTCTTGTGTACCTGGTGGAATGGGTCATGTTGGAGGCAAATATCATGAGATTTTTAAACTCTTATTCACAGTATCTTATGAGCTTCCGTTGTGCATGAAGACACATCGGCATCCCAGGGACCAGCATGTACAAATGCATACACCTAAAGTTGTTGCAGTTGGGTATTTTTCAGTTGGGTACAGGGAATAAATTGTGTAACCGTGATCTTAACATAGCCATACACTGAGAGATCATCTGAGCAATTATCTCTGAGTGCGTGGACGTGACATATGATCTGTAACAGGTGATTTGATCTTTCAACAGGTCTGAAGTCAGATCTCTTTAGTCAGCACTGTAAAATCCTTTAAATCTTGAAGATTAGTCTGGCAGTGTGTGGAATCACTTCAAGATTGTTGGAATCTTCTTTGTTCAGAGTTGGAAGGTCACACTTGTCCTGTCACCATCACATTGATAGCAGGCTGCAGTATGCCCTAACTATACAGGCAAATGCAAAAATGTGATCATTCTCAGGATTGTGGTTGCTGTGGTGACACTTGCTAGGGAGTCCTGCTACCTGCACTGACATTCATATGGACACTACACTATGGGCCCGATGCAAGTAGCTTCACACCGGCGTTATTTGCGGTGCAAAGATAATTCCACAATTTTTTTTGGGTGGAGTTTTATGTGTGTCCCGTAGAGGTGGGCATAAAAATCCGCAAATTTTTGCTACCGTGAGTCATCACGCCAAAATTAAATCGGGCCCAGTCTGCTCACGCCAGCTCACACACTAGGGGCCAGATTTACTAAGCTGCGGAAAAGGAAAAGTGAAGATGTTGCCCACAGCAACCGTTTAGATTTTAGCTCTTACTTTCATACTAGAAAATGACAGCTAGAATCTGATTGGTTGCTATGAGCAACATCTCCACTTTTCCTTTCCTGCAGCTTAGTAAATCTGGACCCAGAGGTGCTGAGGTGGTGAGTTAGAGGGGTTTGTAAAGCATTTTTTGTAGCTCAAAACCAGGCTACTAAAGGTTGAAGTTTCAAGTTATATATACTGTATATTCCCTCTTCGCATCTAAATAAAAATAGTATTTTATTTTGTGTGTTTTTTTTGTTTTGCTTTGTTGATTTGTTTTATTTGTTCACCCCCACCCCCGTTTTATTTTTCTGTATTTAATAATTTGCTAAAACTTCAATCTTGAAAAATGATTGATGTTAAAAAAATAATGTTCAGGGCACTGTCCAGCTTTTCTGCTGCTGATAGCTAGAGGGCGCTGTAACATTAGAGTCTTATTTAAGAACTTGCTAACAAACTCCAGCGGCTCCAGCTGGGTGTACACTGGGCTGTAATGAGTTGCAATTCTGCACCTGATCTTTGTACTGTCCACACAGAGACAATTCAATATCTGAAGATAGAAGCAGACATTGGGCATCACTGATCTTGAAAACTAGGAGCTCCCTGAAATAAAATCCCACAATGCAATCTGAGCTATCTGGCGATTATTGTGTGATCTGCACCATAATCATTGGAAAACCCTCTAGGAGCTGAGTTCAAATCTGCTGGTCCAGCTGCGTGCGTCCTATCCTAAGTTACATAAGTCCCGTTCTGCACACGCGCAGTGCAGAATTTCACAGGGCTTCCGCCTGAAAAATAGATGGAAGCGCAGCTCTGGATCCGCTCTCCAGTGCAGGGTGTTTTAGGAAGTGTGGGGGCCCTTGTGCAGGATTTGTAAATGTGCCCCCCTATCCCCTAAGGCCTCCACACAGCCCCTGTGGCACCCATGAGCCACCACCCCGATCCACCCCGAGGCATCAGCAACCCTCCTTCCCCGTGGCACCGCCCCAATGACACCCCCAGGGCATCCATCCTCATCCCCTAAGGCCTCCACACCCCCCCCTGCGGCACCCCTCCCCCATCCACAGAAAATAAAAATAAAAAAGAGATAGAAAAAGGCATAGATTTTGGTGCAGTGTGTGCCACGGGGCCCCCTGTTCTGTTCCTACACCCATTAGAGAGAAGCCAATGCCCCAACATAAAGGTAAAAAGCCACCTATGCTGTGAGCCGATGTCCTGCTTTATTGATATTGGGCCTGATCCAGAACAACGCATCGGAGCGAATTTACGCGTGGCGGAGACGTAAAATCGCCTATTTGTAAGTACTGAGCATGCGCACCATAGAAAATACGCTCATTAGCGTAGCGTAATTGTGAACGTATGGGCCATTCACGTATGTGTCACGTAACTTACGTGTGGGCGTGGCAATTTTACGTTACTCCAAAATACGTCTGAAATACGTTAAGTAGGCGGGGGGTGGTATTTAAAGTGTACAGTATGGGCGTGCTTAGCTGCGTAAATTCGTCTTGCCCATACGTACGTGTGCGGATCACTGCGGTTTTGTTGGCAAAAGTTAAGGTAGGGTTTGGAAAGCGTATCCTGACAAAATACGTACATTCAAGGGGTGTGCCGAGGGGAGTGTAACGAATTTACGCATACGAAAATACGCTACGCGAATAAATGTACGGCAAACGTAGTTCTGGATCTACCCCATTGTCATTTTTTCACATGTAGTCAGGAGCGGATACAATATAATTTACTGAATCATTAATTGATCCTATACATAGAGTTTATTTATTGATCCAAGTCAGTGACTAGGGGCCAGATTTACTAAGCTGCAGGTTTGGAAAAGTGGGATGTTGCCCATAGCAACCAATCAGATTCTAGCTTTCCTATTACATACTAGAGAATGTCAGCTAAAATCTGATTGGTTGCTATGGGCAACATCTCCACTTCTCCAAACCCGCAGCTTAGTAAGTCTGGCCCTAGATGTAGGGCTATGGATTTCCACAAAAATATGACAGCGTTTAGCAACTGGAAGGAAGTAAGGAATGGATTGCAGATTGCAGGGGATACCTGCAACAATTCTGACAGCTAAAAGGGTCTCGTGTAAATGGGGTGATTGGTAAGGGGGGCACAGTGTGTGTTAAATTCATTTGATACATTTCCTGTCTTGTCACCCTGAATGTCATCTACTATGAAAGGAAACCCGCGTTGTCACATGTCAGCGCATTCACCTCACACCTGTCATTTATTATTTATTGTGTCCCATTTTCTTCTCCCCAGGACACAGAGACCTCAGTCCGTAGCCTCTATTTATAGATATCACCAGTCACCAGAAAGTCAAACCTGGTCTCTATATTGTCACTCATTAATAGTAGCAGGATCTGTCACCATCCCAATTAAATTTTGCAACTGTAATTGATTAATTATAATTGACACAAAGAAAGAAGTCAATTAAGTTGCACAAATGCACGGATCTCCCCACTTGTACAAGCCTTAGCAAAAAAGATGAAGGGACCAAATAGATGGATTGTATTATTTATTGCTTTATTCAATTATGTGTTTTGACACTATACATGAATAAATGTCATTCAGAATGTATTGTACTGTACTTTGACCTCCTGCAACTTTTGCTATATGCATCGGTTCATCTTTCTTATTCTCCTTATCTGCTGTAACACATCAGACCACTGGCGTAGCTAAGGGGGTTTCCATCGAAAATGAAATTTACACTAGATAGAATGGGATTTCCATAGTAGGTACTCAAAAGATCGGTTGGCACAAGGAAAGGTGTCACTGAAACAGGCCAGACGGCAGGCGGTGTGCGTGACGCGGCAAGTAAACAATGCACTACGCACACATAGCCAATTTATAGCTTACGCTTGGGATGGCGCGTTGTTAGAGACATACGTGAGTCGCGTCTTACAGGACTCGCTCTGATGAACATCCACCGGGACATAACAATTCCTCCAGAGAAGGTTATTTGCCAACTTGCGGTAAAGAGAAATAGACTGAATTTAATTTTGTAATTATTATTTTGTGTTAGGAAATAATTGTAAGTATCGTAATTTTAAATTGTTTTGTAATGGTTTTGTGTCTTGTTGAAAACTTAGGTAAAGGTAATATTGTAGTAGTTATAGGTTTAGGTAGCACAGTATAGGTAAAGGTGATATTGTAGTAGCTATAGGTTTAGGTAGCACAGTATAGGTATACCTAGTAGTACCTAGTAGTAATACATTTTTGTAAAAAACTGATAAAATGGAAAAGAGAAGAGAAGAGAGCAGAAAATGTTGGTAATTAGGTATTTTTTTAAATGAAACAATTGTGCATTCTCGTAATTGTCTTGTAATTGTTGTTGTTTTAGTTTAGTTTTACTTTGTCCAAGTTAGT
>WWET01000947.1:336371-348308 GCA_011038615.1 Limnodynastes dumerilii
CGCCTCTGTGTAGTAACTCGAGCGTCCAAACTATCGTCGTACAAAACGCACGCCCCTTGAGCGAAAAATACACTGAAAATACGCTCGCTGTTCGCTCATGTCCTTCGGTGGACCGGAAGTTGTCATACTGCACATGCGTAGTGCGTTTTTTTTCACGAATTTTCGCTTACGATGAGCGTACGATCGCTTGCGGTCGTAGCTCTGGATCGGGCCCATTGCTTTATAGATACATTGGGCCTGATCCAGACCTACGCCCGCGAGCGATCGTACGCTGGTCGGGAGCGTAAAACCGGATGAAAAAACGCACTGCACATGTGCAGTATGACAACTTCCGGTCGTCCGAAGGACATGAGCGTACAGCGAGCGTATTTTTAACGTATTTTTCGCCCATTTTTCGCCCATGGGGTGTGCATTGGTTACGACGATAGTCCGGACGCTCGAGTTACTACACAGAGGCGAGGATAGCCATTTAAATTGTACAGTATGGGCGTGCTAAGCCCCGTACGACCAGCGTATCGGTACGAAAATTTGCACGGACGCTGGAAAAAGTTAGGGTAGGGTTCAGCCGCCGTAAGTCGGTACAATCAATGGGAGTGTCATGGGCGTGAAAGTTTATACGCCTGGGCGATCATACGCTACGCTCGCGGGCGTAGGTCTGGATCAGGCCCATTTTCTCAATGTTTTGTGTTAACAATTGTACATTGCCATTACTTTTACTTAATACGCTCTTATTATATCTTAGCAAGATCGGTACATTGTTCATTTCTTTAGGCTGTTTCTTTCATTGTTGTAGGACAAAAACAGTGAGATACTGCACCCAATCCATGATACACACTGGCCAATGTTACAGCAGACCTCCCCCCTGCAATCTATTGAAGGGATTGCCTCGTCGTACACACTCTTCCAATCTTTACCAGACTGCCCTCAAAGGTGGTGCTGAATAACATGAGACCCGGATGAAGCAGTCTCAGGAGTGCACACACTTGTAAATGGGTTGGGTGATTGGCAGTCCGGTCTCTTGCTATTTAAGCAAGTTTAAATGTCATTGGGCCTGATCCAGAGCTACAATGTTACACTGAGCGCTGTAGCGCTCAGCGTAACATCGCTGCTCTGGCCTGACACTCCCCCTTGTAGGAGCGTATTAACTCTCCCTTACGCCGCCTGAAGGCTACCCTAACTTCAGCCGGCGTAAGGGAGAGTTGATACGCTGGGACGGCGGCGTTAGTACGTTAACGCCGTCCTCCCAGCCTCATTACCCTCCCTCCCCCCGCCCCCCTACACTAACTTCAGCGTAGGGACGCTGGGGGACGTCCCCTCCAGCGTCACTACTATGGACGCCCGATCGTAGGGCGTTTCCATAGTGACGCCGGGCAACATCTGCCCGGCGCATGCGCATAACACTTACGGCTGCCGTACTAGCAACGGCGGCCGTAGCTTTGGATCAGGCCCTATGAAACTGATACTTCCGCTCTTATGGTCTCTGCTGCGAAGAATGGTGAGTAAACCGTGGTAACAACGTGGCAGCAATACATCAGTGTGGACCCTGCTTTATACACCTTCCCTCCCGGGCTCCTATACAGGGACGTGAGATCAGCCTGTGGTTCTGCGAGTGACTGGTGCACAATTTGCAGAAGTTGCGGCTCTGTTGTCTCTCTTCAGGGCGCCGGGCATCACAAAACAGCAATAATGGAACATTGTGAAAGTCTGAAGCGATGCCGCCACTTCCTCAATCTCTCTCCACGAATCTGCTTTCCACGATTTACTTTATTTACTTTGTGGGTTCCTCTGTATTGACGTCTCTGCAGTCAGATCTTTTGTGCTCTGGATATTTTATGTTTTTGTCCAATGGGTTTGGAACTTATAAAGAAGGAACCTACATGAGGTGTGAACAAAACACTGCTGCTATGATGTGCCCGATATGAACACAACTTCTGTATATCTATGTAACTGCCCCCCAGCGTCAGTAATATTGAATTTCTATTATATTCCGCTTGAATAGTGATGGGATGAGGGGTGTCGAATGGGAGAAAACAGGGCCGTGCGCCTTTGTATTTAGTATTCTGCGCAATTATCTTTTTTTTCTTCTTTGGGGAGAGAGGGAGTTTTTTTTTTATGTGTTATAACAATTTTGACCTTCTCCCCAAAGCAGCTTTCACCTATATCAAAATGGTTGTCTACAGTATAGGTGCGTTTAAAGTCACCCTCGGAATGGATTGTGCGTTACGTTTCCATAAAAGAAATATGAATGTAAGAGGTTGTCACTCAATCAAGCGGCCATGTTGTCGAAGTCCTTAGACATGACATTTTTTTTTATTATTATCAGATGAATTAAAAGCAGCAACATGTGACTCAGGAGATGCTAAGTCCATGAGCCATTAGTCCACATGGAAATGTCTTTTTATTGACCTTGATCCATAGCAATACACATACCCCAAAGTTGGGCCGGACGGACAATCATCTCACAACCTGTAGCAGAGCTCCCCTCTGCAAGGTTAAGCACCGAAACAGTGGCAGTGATGGAGGCTTCAGAGCGCCCTCTAGTGTTATGTGCTTGTCGCTGTGCTCTGGGTGAACTGCTCTTTGTGAGAAGGGTGACACAGGAAGCGCAGCTTTCGTGGCAGCAGTGTCACCTCCGCAGACATGGCCTCATACTCCTCCGAATCGATGCTGAAATGTCCTTCTGTTCCCTGAACAAACAAAATACAACATTTATCAATCTTGTGAGATGGCTCCATTTTTATGTCATGTATGGACAACAAAACTGTAAGCTACAGTGCTTTAGGCTAATGTGAACATCAAATGCTTATATTTAATAATTCCCAATGACCAATAGGAGCACAGCACAATTATGACCCGATTCAATTGTAGGAAGACGGGAAAAAGCGCAAACTGCGCCTATTCCGGTAAGAAAAATGTAATTTGTGAAAAAGCCATCGTGACGCCACTTTGAATCGGGCCCTTAGACTTCCCTCTAAAAGATGCATTGTAATTGGAACAAATAAACAGCGTATAATATCCGACATACACAAGGGCTCCCTCTGGTGGTCACTTACATCCAGTGATTAGACCATTTCCCCTTATTTTCATTTTTTTTTTTGTTATTTGTCACTTGTTTTGCGATACTTTGGAAACGTGATTATCCGTATTATTCCTTTAACTTTTTCTGTAAAAGTCGTTAAATTCAATAAACCTGTGAATGGGACCCGGACATTTTTCCTTTCCAAGTTCTGAGGTGCGCCCCCTTCTGGCATATAGACGTATAGCGGTTATGACCAATGATTGATAAACCTGTATCACTATAAACATACAGGTTGTTTCTTAATTCCCGGATGTGAACCATTAAACTTTTCCTGGGTTGTAAGTTATGAGAAATATAAATGGTGTATACAAAAAAATAATCACCATTATATATAGTGTATTCTCCTCCCTGGACATCCTAAGCCAGGCCTGGCCCACCTGTGGCTCTGCAGGGGTTTCAAAACTACGAGTCCCAGTATGCTTTAACTACACAGGCATAGCGGATACCTGCCAAAGCATGCTGGGAGTTGTAGTTGAGAGCCACAGGTTAACCAGGCCTGGTCTAAGCAGCAGGTTCATGACCTCATTACTCCGCCCATGCAGTTTCCCTGTGCCTATTGACAGGGTCACATGGTCATATATATAGGTCAGACTTGGTCTCATTTAGATGCAGAATCCTCTCCGTCCTTCCTTCCTCTAAAATCAAGGAGAAATTTGCGTATTTTTGGAACAAACAGCATGAAAAACGTGCATTTATGCATTAAATAAAAAAGGCGCAACCCTGTTCCATCAGGCCAATAGGTCTCATTTATTTGAACGTTCCTGCTATTATAGCGCCTGAGGACGGCTGTCATTATAAGACAGAGATGGAAACATGGCTATTTGTGAAGGAAGGTGTTTACCTCTGGGAGCTGTATACTGCAGCGGCTGGCATGCAAGACGCGGGCATCCTTTGGGCACTGCAGTGGGTCCTGCATCTTTTCAGTGCTGCGGGAGAATTGAAGGGTTTTAGTTTCAATATGAAATGAACAGGTATCCCATCACCTATACTCAGCAGGGGCAGCCATTTTGTGGGTCTATTCCTGAAGGAAGACATTTTGAATGCATGAACCAGTCTTCGCACAAGTTGTTTGAATAGAATGCCGCTCAATATTCCACACACACTGCCAGGGTCATCGCTAGATTTGCTCCCTCAGGAGAAGCAGGAGTTTATAACATACATTGTATGTCAGAGGAGGTGTAGCCTCTAGTCAACGGTAGCCAATATGATTGTAAACATCCAAAATGGCCGCCAGGATCGTTCTGCTTTGCCTGTGTTAATATATAAGCCAAAAGCCACGCATTTCTACTGAGGTGTCCCTTACTCTAAATACACATGGTATAGGGACATTCACTGTTTAGAGTTAAAAAATCACCTCAGCAAAAAAGGCTGGTGGCTTATCATATATCTGCAGCTGTGTGTAACGGATATTTCTGTATTTTATTTTCCAGGCAGAATGGCACGTTAGTTACTGGAGAATATCAGTAGGCGTGCTGGGGGCATTTCATTTTTCCCTTGGTTTCTGTGTAAATTACCCCATATTTATACTAACCTAGAAATTGACTTGAGCATCCACCATTTTGTGTAACTCTGTTTGGAAGCCATGTCTAGGTCAGCTGCTGACAGGGGGTGTTGGTCCACAGAGGGTACACTGGGAGTATAAGGTGTCTTTAATTGGGTGAGCTCTCAGTGTGAGAACACATGGTATATGGTCCAATATAGGGACTCCCACTGTTAGTGACAGGACCCCCCTATAGCTGGTGGCTTGTCATAGTTTTACAGATGTGTCTGTATGTTACAGATAGAATGGCCGGTGCCAGGTAATAGCACTGACTGAATCCAGGATTAAGCAAAAACAGGCTAAAAGTTATTGTATGGTTCAGGGTACAAAAATGTCATATGCGCAAGTATAGGCCACTCCCCTTGCATATACGGCATATCCCCTCGCTTCTATAACGCTACACAGGAGTGGCACGCGCAGCACATTATGCCATAGGTCATGAGCAGGTCTACCCACTAAAGACACAGTTTTCACTTATCCAATGACCTGAAGAGCTGTGAGAGCTCCTGAGAAAATCACTCACCCCAGACTGATGAACTCTGATTTGCTGATGCTGTCCGGTTCAATACAGACGTTCATGAAATCCAAGGGCCGCTGTTGAAGAGATTATGGAGATCAATATGGCCGCCGCACACTTTCAGAAGGAGGAGTGATTACGAGAGATATCCCGAGTACACACATTGCAACACAGATAGGAACTCCTCTACAAGAGGTGCCCTGACGCTGGGCAGGTGAGCTTAACCCAATATGACTATATTGTAACCTAACCCTTCTATTCATGTAGGTGCTGACACATATGTATTATAGTATTTGGTAGGGAGCCAGACCTGTTTTTTTGTTCCATTATGGCGATCACCCACCTACTGTTACTCCCTCAGAGGCTGTAGGTGGGAGCGAAGGTCCCTGTTGAGAACGACCCTATTCGATAGTTCCGAACTGGCTGGGATATCGAAGAGGCATAGCAATCAATCCCTGGAGCACCAAACACGGTGCTCTGAAAGGTAAGCAACCCCACTCCCTAACCCTAAATTTCACTCCCTGCAGCCAAACCATAAATCACCCCCCCACACACACACACAGGCTAACCCTAAGGCTCTCCCCTCCCTTCCGCAGCCTAACCCTAAGTCCAGATGTTGGGTTATGTTTGATCTCTAGGAATCAGGATGCTGGTAAAGTAACCATCTTTTCATTTTCCTCATCGCTATTCCCCTCAATTAATTTACGGTAAGTGTCAAAAATCCCTGTGAGATTATCTGAAATCGCCCTGATTGGCTGAAACGTCTTAGACCAGAATAAACCACTTTTCCCACACTACATTTTACATTACACTATAACCGACAGCTTAACAATGCTCCCTCAGACACACACTTCATGTATCTAGTGCACCTCCAAACCATTCACATTCAGGATTCCCAGAATCCTTTGCAATCTCTAGTATAGAGTGGAAAGAACAAGTCTAAATCATCCTATATATAGGGCTAGACATGCTTCCGCATAAGAGGATGTCAAAGTAATATAAAACAATGTGCAGTAGCCCTATAACTCTATATAACACTTATTTATATAATCTATGCTGGTTGCCTGTATTTTACAGATTCAAAAACATTAATTTTGTGCTGGTGTAATCCTACAAAGTCATCAACAAGACCAATCACATACATATCCTCACTCATCTCAAGATACATCCCAGATCACTCTCTCTGATCTTCACAGGACATACAGCTCTCCTATACACTAAACAAATGCTCCAATTTCCAGTTACAGGACTTCTCCCGGGCTGCACCCACTCTTTGGAATAACCTTCATCACCCATTAAGACTATCCTCTACTCTCCAAACTTTCAAGGGCTCCCTTGAAACTCACCTCTACGATCAAGTTACCAAATTCCTCAACCTACTTCTTAACAGTCTTCTATCCTATTTAGATCTTATATACAGAGCACTGAGCACTGTTACCATACACCCGGTCTCTCTCCATAGTAATATCCCCTCAGTCCTGGTAGTAACACTGTTGTGTGACTGATCATACAGAGCACTGAGCATTGTTATAATACACCCTGTCTCTCTCCATAGTAATATCCCCTCAGTCCTGGTAGTAACACTGTTGTGTGACTGATCATACAGAGCACTGAGCACTGTTACCATACACCCTGTCTCTCTCCATAGTAATATATCCTCAGTGCTGGTAGTAACACTGCTGTGTGACTGATCATACACAGCACTGAGCACTGTTACCATACACCCTGTCTCTCTCCATAGTAATATCCCCTCAGTCCTGGTAGTAACACTGCAGTGTGACTGATCATACACAGCACTGAGCACTGTTACCATACACCCTGTCTCTCTCCATAGTAATATCCCCTCACTCCTGGTAGTAACACTGCTGTGTGACTGATCATAAACAGCACTGAGCACTGTTACCATACACCCTGTCTCTCTCCATAGTAATATCCCCTCAGTCCTGGTAGCAACACTGCTGTGTGACTGATCATACACAGCACTGAGCACTGTTACTATACACCCTGTCTCTCTCCATAGTAATGTCCCCTCAGTCCTGGTAGTAACACTGCTGAGTGACTGATCATACACAGCACTGAGCACTGTTACTATACACCCTTGCTGCTCCATCGTGTGATATAGAGCACTTTCCCTTATCTATCAAACCCCAATGTAAGCCTGCGGGAAGGGCTCCCACCCATGTCCCAGCATTATATGTTCCTCTAGGCAGGTGGATTTGCTTGCTATGTGCTTCAACCCAAGCCTTGGAATATACTATTAATGTTACACAGGGCAGGTGCAGGGGAGAGGTGGTAGTCTCATATTCAGCAGTAGTGTGACACTATCCCATGCATTAGCTCATGTGTCCTCTTACCGTGAGGTCCGGTCGCTGGTTCTGTGTGGTAATGGACATTTCTATGGCAGAAAGCTGGATCTCTTCCCAGGGCTCAGGGGTAACTTCCACAGGAACCTCTGTGGAAGATCAGATGGTATTACAGACATTGGCCCAGATCCAGAACAACGCTTGTAAGAGAATTTACGCGTGGCGGAGACGTAAAATCGCCTTTTGGTAAGTACTGCGCATGCGCACCATAGAAAATACGCTCAGTAACGTAGCGTAATTCTGAACGTATGGGCCATTCACGTATGTGTCACGTAAATACTTACGTGTGGGCGTGCCAATTTTACGTGAGTCCAAAATACGTCTGAAATACGTTAAGTAGGCGGGGGTTTGTATTTAAAGTGTACAGTATGGACGTGCTTAGCTGCGTAAATACGTGTTGCCCATACGTACATGTGCGGATCACTGCGGTTACGTTGCCAAAAGTTAAGGTAGGGTTTGGAAAGCGTATCTTGACACAATACGTACATTCAAGGGGTGTGCCGAGGGGAGTGTATAGAATATACGCACACGAAAATACGCTACGCGAGTAAACGTACAGCAAACATAGTTCTGGATCTACTCCATTCTGCTAATCCCCAACGCTACACAGGGATTGTTTGGTGTTGATTGTTTGTTGGCCTTCTAAATGTCGGAGAGTGGACTGTAACCGGTCAAAACTCCACCCGCGCAATCCACGCCGAAAGCCACGGAATCACAATTACTGTGTAGACATCCACTTATCCCTATAGACAACCGCTTATCCCTACTGAGGCAAGAGTAAACCTGCAAAGCCGAAGTACCCTGTTACAAACCAAGCCCATATCAGGACATTCTACAGCTCGTCCCGCATGCTCCGGCTTTATTTTCCATGGGGCCAGGCCGTTAATGTTAATGTCGGGTCCTGCTGGTGACCAGCCATAAGGGTGAAGGAAGCGTCCTCTGCTTGCACTCATGGTAATTAGGATCGCATGGTGACCCGACAAGAGACCTCCGCAGTCAGAGGTCAGATCGCAAGACACGATTAATTCAGGACCTGGTCCAATAATAATATTATTACACAAATATTATACTTCTTTTTTAATGAAGAGACACAAAAACGAAGTAAAAACGGATCGCTCCCAAAGGACCCATAAAATTTAGACCTAGGTCTAGACCTAAGTTTAGGTGTTTGACCGCTGGACAATAATTGTGGTCTATCATAAACAGTATAAGTATGAACGTACCAACTTTGGGAGGTGACCAGTACTGAACCAGCCTCCTGTATATCCTGACGTGGAGCGGCGGACGGCCTGGTTTCACCGCAGCCTCTTCCGGAGGTTTCTCTGTGGGGCCTAGGAACAAGATGGCTGCCTGGTGCCTCTGAGGCCACTCCTGCCAATAAAGGAGAGAGAGGGTAAGCCCCCGTAGCACAGGTCCCCCTAAATATAGATTCTTCAGGAGGACGAGAACCGAGAGGAGAGAGACACTAAGTAACGGTCCTTTTCTAGAAGCTTTTACATAACTGCGTTTAATGGTAATGGCGGAGCACTTATTCTGTCATCACACATGAAAGGAGCCTTAAAGAGCTGAAATATACCAATTTAACCCAAAATACACCTTTGTCTGCTGTAATTGCGTGTTCAGTTACCACTTCCGGAACAGTGAATCGTGAATGTGTTCAGACCTCGTCTCGTTCTTTCACAATTATCCTATAAATATCCTTCTATGCACTTAGCCTCTAAATGGCAGCCTGCTATTCGAAACAGAGGGAGGGAATAGTAAGGACCCACCCTCCCCCTGCTTATACCAGCGCCCTACAGGTCTGCAGCAGAAAAACACTTTTATAGTGAGGTCTGAACAGGAGGGTTGTAGAGCGACGGCTTCACATCACGCATTAAATGGTGTCAGGAACACAATGGTCAGGCCTTGCAGCGGCTAGGAGAGCATGCTGGGTAACGAGCTATAAACGGTCACATGGGGTTGGCTGAATCAATAACAAAAATGGGTGAGCACATAAAATGGCCGTGTTTTCCAAGGTGGGGGACACAGTTCTCAGACACGGAATATATCGACACTAACACTGTCCACACCGAAATGGCGAACGTATAAATGTCGACATATTCTTTGTCTAATGGAAATATGTCCGCAGTACATGTAAAGGGCAAAACCTCCAAAACCTTTTATATTTCAGGACTTCACTCGTCTGTACAGACAGGTGCGGCAGCAGTGTCAGGGTTAAAGCGTGTGCTGGACCCGCCACCTCCACGCCGATTAACCCTAGTACTGCCGGCAGGTCTGGCACACACATTAACCCTCATGCTTCCGGCAAGACAGCCCCAGGACCTGTGGCTGTACTGCCAAAGAGTCCACTGGCAATCCAGCACCCTCCTTCAAACGCTCCCTCAAAACCCACTTCTTCAGGCTAGCCTGCCCTTCCTCCACCCAAGCTTAACTGCCCTCCCCATCTCCATCCCTGTGTCTCCTGTTTGTCCACCCCCTCCCACTTAGAATGTTAGCTCTTATGAACAGGGTCCTCCTCCCTCCAGTCATCATCCATCTTCCTTGTCCTCATTAATTCCCACCTTCTCCCTCTCTGTACTGTCTCTCTCTCCTTATTCATCTGCTCCTACTCACATATCCAGCATCTTACTCTCCACACATATTGTTCTGTTATTTTTGTTCTGTATTTTATTTTTCCATTATACTTGTATTGTATTCTTCATTTACATGAATTTGTACCGTCTGTTAATTGCGTTGTATATGTAACTATTGCCTCTGTACGGCGCTGCGGATACCGTGTGGCGCCCTATAAATAAACGTTAATAATAATGGGCCTGATTCACGCTTAAGAAGCTGCGTCTTCTTAAGTGCGTATGTGGCCGAAATGACCTACCTCGCATGCGTAGTAGTTCATTTACGCTATCTACGTAGCTTATCGGTGCGTAGGTAGCGTAGGTGTGGTCTTTACGCAGGGATTTATGCCCCTAGAGGCGGCATGTCGCCTCAGAGCGTTTTTAGGAAGAAGTGGGAGGGGGGAGGTATTTAGAGTGGGGAGGCAATGTCTGTACGGACATTGCATGGAGACTTAATACAGCCGACATATTTACCGTATTTCCCCATGTATAAGACGCATTCAGGGGACGTAACACTGAGCTTACCTTTCCTGTCCCTCCGGCAGCGTCAGGCTCTCTCCCCAGCAGCCGTGCCTCCGGCTCTCTCCCTCGCGTTGCGTGACCTAAGGTCACCTCAATGTCATTGTGCAGCGCGCACCGCGAAGGAGGCAGCCAGAGTCACAGCTGCGGAGGAGAGAGCCTGAAACCGCCAGAGGGACAGCAAAGGTAAGTTCAATGTTGCATCCCCTGATCCCCTGTATAAGACGCACCCAATTTTTAATTAAGTAAAGCTAAAAATAATATATAAAAAATACATTTACATTTTTTTTTTTTTATTTAGGCTCCAAAAACAGGGTGCATCTTATACAAGGGAGCGTCTTATACAAGGGAGCGTCTTATACACGGGGAAATACGGTACATGGTGGACATAGGTCCAGATTCACACATCAGAAGCCATTAAGAAGATGTGGATATGAATGTATCCGTAGCTAAGTTTAAACTCCCTCCCACACCACTCCTGTTTTTTAAGAACCTAAAATACTTAAGAGTGTCACGGGGCTTCCTTACCTTCTTAAGAAGGAAAATACGCACGGCGGTCCCTTCATCTCGCCCTCCCCGGCTCATTTAAATCCCCCCACCCACGCACTCTTCTTAAAAACGTCACGAAGGCTGCTCTGACACGCCTCTCTCTTTAAAAAAAGCCACGTGCCGTATTTAAAGACCGTACGTCGGTAAAGTCCGCACCTAAGTGCTACTTACATTCGTACAGATTCCCACCTAAGAACCAGCAGCTTCTTAGATGTGAAATCTGGTCCTTAATGAATATGTCGACATTTAAACGGTCACCATTTTGGAGCGGACACTGTAAACGTCGACATATTCAGCGTCTGGAAAGTGAGGCCCGTTTTCCAAGCTTGTTGGAGGACAGTTTTTGGGCTGAACCACTGCCATTTTTGGCTTTAATAAATGCAAACCGAACCTGTATCCATCTGAATGTGTATGGGATAATTCTGTCTCATTAACCGCATAACAATAAAATGCAGATAATTCTGTACGGCGCGGCACTATCACCGTCAGACGCAGGGTTAATGGATTTCAGCAATCTGCCCGCTGGCGACTTTTCTCAGTGTTTGGAAAGTTTTATAGGACGTCAGGGAGCGATGTCCTAGATAAACAGCCCGCCATGTACCTTAAGTGTACTGAAGAAATGAGCAGCCCTGGTCTTCAGAGGTCCCAAATACCAATATCTGTAAAAGGAAGGACAGAGAGGGAGCCGTTACAGGAACACACGTTAGCAGGCTGTGAAAGTAAAGGTATTTATGTGTTTGCAGCAGGACTGGAGACTT
>WWET01000947.1:348318-359442 GCA_011038615.1 Limnodynastes dumerilii
GCAGGAATGGACACTTTATGACCTCCAGCTGCCAGCAGACATCACATTACAGACTTATCTCCAAGATGCAGCAAGATCGCGGTGATGTGCGATGGATTCGTGCTTCTATTCACCCACAGCCCTTATGTATCCTTGGTATTTGTCTAGTACTTGTGAAATCTCTGAGGACGGTCTATATTTTCCTATGCAGACCGTGTGATACTCAAAACATCGCTGTGTCTCTTATACACAAGGGGATCCAGACTGCATAAGAAATTCCGCAACGGAGGCGAACGTATGGAGTTTCTGACTTGCAATACTGCGTGCTGGACAACAGGGGGGGCGCTCTCTATGGGCGGATAGTGGATTCGTGGCCAGAGGGTAACCTTAGATATTAGAGATGTGTGGCGGAATAGAGGATTGTATATAAGGGCTAAACGCTTTACAGAACGATTTTAGGGCCGTATTCAGAGAATCGTTTTGGCGGGAATTTGCGTGCGTATTTTTGGGATCGGATGAACTGCGCATTGATTTTACGCACGGAAGTCCATTAGGCACGGACTTGTGAATCGCACTTGGGGAAATTCGTACGGAGGGGGCGTGGTTGTAATCCGCCTGGAGACAGATACGTGAAAGTGGGTGGGGTTTTAATGACCGTGTGAGTGCGCGGTGAGGGTGCGGCGAGGGCGTGGAAATGCACACGTAGAGATGAGGGAGGTCGAGGCACTCGTAAATCAAGGACAACCCGTCCGTGTGAGGGGAGCGTCATGGGTGTTGCCTGGCAACGTCCGTACGTATAATCATGAACCGTTCGCTGACGGATCTCTGAATACGGCCCTTAACGCCAAAGGCCACCCACTACGTGCATCTTGTACCGCCGCCCACCTCGTGCAGACTGATTTCAGCACAGACCGCGGCATCAGTCGACAGCGTTACGTGGCTGAAGATAAGGTTGTGCGCAGACGCAATGTCTATTCAGAGCGGACTTACGTACGTCGCATAAATAAGTCGTCTCTTTAGTCGTGCTGACTCTGGCCCAAGCTCTTTAACACTCAATGCATAGAGGTTTTTCCTCGTAAATTAGTCGCCACACATTGGGGTAGATCCAGAACTACGTTTGCCGTACGTTTATTCGTGGAGCGTATTTTCGTGCGTGTAAATTCGTTACACTCCCCTCGGCACACCCCTTGCACGGACGTATTTTGTCAAGATACGCTTTCCAAACCCTACCTTAACTTTTTCCAACGTAACCGCAGTGATCCGCACACGTACGTATGGGCTAGATGAATTTACGCAGCTAAGCACGCCCATACTGTACACTTTAAATACCACCCCCCGCCTACTTCACGTAATTCACACGTAATTTGGACTAACGTAAAATTGCCACGCCCACACGTAAGTATTTACGTGACACACACGTGAATGGCCCATACGTTCACAATTACGCTACGTTAATGTGCGTATTTTCTATGGTGCGCATGCGCAGTGCGTACAAAACAGCGATTTTACGTCTCCGCCACGCGTACATTCGCTCCGAGGCGTAGTTCTGGATCAGGCCCATTGCTATTAGTAGGAAAAATCGCAGCGGTTTAATGAAAGTGATTTAGGGTAAAGCCGCCATTGATTTCCAGTGTCTGAACAGGGCTAGAAAGCAGGACATGTTTGAGGAACACATGCCTAGGACCTGTGAAATACAGCGGCTGCAGACACACGTTACGAGGTTGCTTTGAGATCCTAATGACCATAAGTACAAAGGGAGACCACTCCCCTTGCGCTTATAGCTTTCCACAAGCAGGACCCTCACCATACAGGAGGATCGTGCGTAAGCCTCTTCTGTGCCATTAAAGCACCTCCCACCACGCCATCCTTGTTCCGATTTCCCTGCGCGCTCCAAAGAGCCGCTGGCGGTTAAACGGCTTCTCACTAATCTGACGCCTGATGTGTGCCAGGAAATATGGACAAGACCCTCCTAAGGGCCTGTTATTGCTGTGAGCTGAGGATCAGCCTCCGTTTCGTGCTTTGGTTTACCATGAAATAACACTCCTCCTCCTCCTCCTCCCCCTCCCAGGATATCACGCGGTCGCACTTACTTGGTGGATTTTGCTGCGGCATCTCTGTAACTTCCCCATCTCAGGCTGTTGAGCGCGAACACCGGCTGCTCCGTCTCTCCCTAGAAGGTGGCAGAAGGAACAGTCGCTGAGCACTGCGATCGCCTCGGAGTGATGACAGCTCGGGGAACCAGCCAGCGCTACCGGCCTCGTAACCTTTATTTTGCTTAACATGATGTGATTATTCTCTCTGGGGTTTTTACCGCTTCCTCTAGATCGATAAAAGCGCTATTATACGTATTGAATTAGAATGATAATTGAAGGAAAGGTTGAGCGGAATACTTGGACTCACTTATATAAACCAATTTATTATGACCAAATATCTCAGCTGCGCTTAGGATTAATGTGAAGGGGCTGATGGGAAACGCTCAGACGTAGGGAACCTGTGGCTCTCCCGATGTAGTGAAACTACAACACCCAGCATCCTCCAACACACTCAGGCATTGCAGTAACACTGCACAAGTGTGTATCCATGATTGGGTGTTGTATCTGTGACCCGGGTCAGCTGCAAGATTGTGTAAACAGTCTGGCCTGGAGTTGGATCTGGAGAGGATTGGATAAGTGTGTACACTGCTTAAGGGACAATAAAGTCTTTTTTTGGGGACAGATCTGCTGCTTATAATGGGAAGGAGTTATAACATGAACACTTCCTGTGGTCTTGTGAAATAACATGGGACAGTATTCACAGTTCAGCGTGCGTTAGGCACAGACAGATCCGCAAATAACTCACTCGTTCAATCCCTCCCCCCTCGCACGTCTAATTAAACATTCCCTGAGGCGGCATCAGCACGCCTCTTTCTTCCTAAACTACTTTAAAGACCGCACAGAGACAATCTACATAGCTAAGTGGTACGTAGATTGCTTAAATGTCCTACCTCATGCGCAGTATTTAAATTCTCAAAATTACGCACCCAAGAAACCGGAGCTTCTTAGGTGTGAACGAGGGCCATAACGATCAGCTGGCACCATCACGGTGGGCGTACATTGTGATTACACAGACACACATTATGTAATGCGTCTCCTCTACTGGACACTTACCTTTATCTGAAGAACGTCCAGTGGAACAGTCTCTCCTTTCAGGATGGACAGCGTTGCTTCAGAGATGTTCCTGGAAGATAGATGGTGCAGGAGATGAGAGACGGAGGGAGAGAGGTGAAGGAGATGAATTCCCTGCGACATCATTACGAGTGAAAGCCAGCAATATCCATTAACCTGTGACGTAATGACTCATGGAATGAGTACTGGAAATTGCTGGGTTTGCGAGACTCCCCCACTTATCAGATTCAACTTATTAAGACACATCCGGGAAGAGGCCCAAGTACAACAAGGGTGTGTGAGCGCCACATGGAAACCAAGCACCCAAATCATTGTGGCACCAAGTCAAACCTCAACGTGCACCGCCGGGACATTACGCCCAGGCCATGCCATCTTGGGTGGCCATCTTCCAAACATAGGACCAGATCCAGAGATAAAAATCAGATTCCGTACGCTAGTCTCCGCAATGGATTCTATATTCCGTATGTACAAAGGGAATGCTGGCTTTGAGAAAGGGCACGCCTGCCCGAAACGCGTCAGTATAGTTTGTTCCAACCGTTTCCTGTCCCCGGTCACCGTTCCTCCATCTTCACAGGCCTTTTCCACCACGCTGCTTTGGAGCTACCCTCAGCCACCTGTTGGATGAGGCTTTTCCACCCATCGGATTGGTGTATGTGCATTAGGAATTAACCCTGCGGACGCCCACAAGACGCTTTCTCATCTGCAGTTTACACACAAGAGCGCTAGTTTTTATTGGTTTTAATCAAGTAGATCACTTTTTTTTTTAGGTTAGATCAGCGCCTCTCACGGATCTATTGTTTCTTGGCATCCTATTTTTCTGGAGGAGTAGATCCTCCCAGATCCAAGAGAAGCAGCAGATCCTGGAGCCTCTACAAACTTTTTTCTCTTTATAGTCTCTAGTATGTCATAGGAAAGGGAGAGCTAGACTCTCATTGGTTGCTATGGGCAACATCTCCACTTTTTCCTTTTCAGCACTTTAGTAAATACGGCCTCTCTGTAGCTCTGTTTTAATGACTGAAAAAACGCCATTTCCAAACCTCCGAAAAGGAAGCGCGCTTATGCAATCTACCTACAGAAATGGTACATAGATAGAGTAAATAAGCTACTACAAGTGCATAGTAGCTCAATTCCTAAAACAACGTACGTTAGACGAAAAAAAAGTAACTGTGAATTCGGACCTGTACCTTTAATTTTGAGACAGAAGAATGTCAATTAGTCCTAGTGGGGAAATAAAAAAAAATCCCAGACGATTGTTTTGAATTGAGAACCAGACAGAATTCATGTCTCTATAGGTCACACAAGGAGAAGCAGACAGGGGCCCAATTAAAATTGTACAAGCGCATCGTTATTTGACAAATCTTGAAGGCTAAGTCATCCTGCGTTGTAGCCTCTGCCGGGTGCAGGAATATATGTTTATGACAGATTTATAAGCAATAAAACGCAAGGAATGAATCCGTCTCCGACACTAATCTTCTACAATTGTTCCTGGGTAATGATCGCACCCGTGGGGAGCAGAGCAAACAGACTCAGTGCTGAATACACTTGGAGGAAGATGACAGACAGACAGACACACAGACCTGGGACGATAGCACATATTCCCCTGCGTCAATGAAGGATTGTCATAGCTGTGACTAGTGCCCGTGTCTGTTGCGGTATCACAGCTCTAGCTTTCCTCTCACACCTCTATGGGGGATGCAGTTGCCAGTCCAGCTGGAGGGCCCTAATAACGGCTGTATCACTGTCCAACGTAAACTGAAAATAGAACACTGCTATTGGGAATAGGAACCTAGTTCTAAATAGCTACAAGCTGCTGCAGGTAATAGGTATTAGGCTGCAGCAAGATAAGGTTAGGGCTTAAGGGAAAGGTCAAGGTTAAGATGCAGGGCATGGAGGGTTAAGGTTAAGCTGCCGGGCATGAAGGGTTAGGCTATGGGACATGGAAGGTTAGGGTTAGGCTGCAGGGCATGGAGAGAGAGGTTGCAGGGCATGGAGGGTTAGGCTTAGGCCGCAGGGAATGGAGGGTTAGGCTTAGGCTGCGGGGCATGGAAGGTTAGGGTTAGGCTGCAGGGCATGGATAGTTAGGCTGTAGGGCATGGAGGGTTAAGCTTAGGCTGCAGGGCATGGAGGGTTAGGCTTAGGCTGCAGGGCATGGAGGGTTAGGTTAGGGTGCGGGGCATGGAAGGGGTTAAAGGTAGGGTCAGCTAAAAACACTTTCCTTTCAGCGAATGACTCTTCGCAACTCCAGGAGTAACATCACCATTGCGTTCTAGGAGACTGTCGGCTGTCTACATTCAGCTGCTGTACGATGGTCTTTCAGAAGAAGAAGCATCATACCAACAAACCCCATCCCTCTATGGTATGAGAAGAAAGCAACTATGTGCTCCCCAGGTCATAAAGAAAGCTCTCCACCAATCACAGGCCTGCTACGGCTTACTATACATCTGTGACATAGGCTGTTAAAGTCTGAGGACACAAAATGGCTGCTTCCAGACAGAGAAACGAATTACAAGGCAGTAAAAGACAACGATTAATGGGCCGATGCAACGCTACTTACTGGACTTTGTTTTCACTCTGAGGGTACAGGGTTCGGCTGATTGTGTTGGTCAAACCCAGAGGGATAAACCCAATGGTGATCTTACTGAAGAGCTCCTGCAAAAGAAGACAATAGCTCTGTATTATATATTATTATTATTATTTACTATTATTAACGCTTATTTATATATCGCCACAAATTGTTGCTTTACAGAGAAAATTTAGACATTTACATTAGTCCCTGCCCCTATTGGATAAGGCCTAGTCCGAGGAATCGAACTCATGACCTCAGCACTGTAAGACACAAGTCTCTTCACTGAGTCACCATGCTGCCCCCAATGGTAATACTCAAGTAATGCACCCTCCACAACCAAGAGCCAGCTGTGGCACTGATCCTATTCTCCAGCTTAGTACCAGGCCTCACAAAACACATCTGCAGTAACCTATAGCAACAATCTTACTTCCATTAGACTAATATACTATTGGTTGCAGTGGCTTAAGCAACGGCGGCACAGAGCAACGTAAGACCGTATCCTCAATTGCGCTGCCTCTACGTACGCAACACCTTCACATCGGCATTAGAATTGCGCAATTGCAATCCTACGTTCCGTATGAGCGAGGAGAAAACACTTCCATACCCGGTACCTTAGCTTAGGTTTTACGCACCAGAGCCACAGAAAGCGGAGCTTGTGCGTAATGACGAATCGCACCCTCACTATACTATTACCATACCCCCCCTTCACCAAGCATACACCATGTAGGTAGCCCCATTCCACCGTCACAGAGGCTTCTGCAATGGAAGCCTGCATCACGAGGACGCAGATCCAGGCCGCACTTGCACAGGAACGTATAGCGGCCCCATTCTGCGCACATTGCATAATTCTGCATCCGCTCCATAGGTTGGGCTTCTATGAACCACCGTTTCCGGAGATTATTCTAGAAAGGCAATGATACTGGATTCAAGCCAACCCACTGGTCACTTATGCCCCCTACACATCACATGCAAAAACCCAGGTTTTTGACATTAGACCCGGGTTGAGGTGTGATGTGAATGGTCCCGAGGGGGCTTCTACCCTCACCTAATGACCCGAAAATCAGACCTGGGAGAGAAGGAGGGTTATTATCGGATCACATGTAAGGGGTCAGTATGAAAGCCGAGACCCAGGATTTGAACCCAGGTCTCACCTAAAGGAAACCTGATTGGAGGGATTTGTTTACTATGACGATAGCAAACAAATTCCTACCCGGGAGCCGTGCATCGCCCATCACACTGTCAGGGTGCGGGGATATTGCTGTGGCGGAGATGTGAACGTGGTATTATACGACGTCTAGCTGTGCACCAGCATCAGTGCGGGGGGGGGGGGACAATTACCTGATCAGGCCTGCGGAGGAGTCCTGTGATAACCTGAAACACAATACAGAGCGGTTACCTTATGGAACAATGATCTGCCCACACAACACAGCTCTGTGCTAATTACCCCCATGTACACACAGACACACATGGGCGTGAGATGGGGGATGTAGACTGGTCATGTCCCCAAAACTTTGTGCTGCTTTGTACAATATAAATAAAGATAGAAGCATAGGATTGCCGGGAATATAGAATGCAGGATATAAAGTGGATATCGGCACATATGTAGATGAAGGAGTTAACAGCTGTAACAGCAAAGTGTGACGCGTGAGTGTAGAGAGGTCGCGGTGACATCCGGGAGCTGGATACAGAGAGGTCGCGGTGACATCCGGGAGCTGGACACAGGATGATGCCGCAGAGACAGGAGGGAGATGTAGTGACAGAGAGGTCACAGTGACCAAAGGAGCTGAACATACAGAGAGGTGACAGTGACAGGAGGAAGCTGTACACACGGAGAGGCCGCAGTGTCTAGAGATAGATGGACGGACAGGAGGGAGTCCTACATATAGAGAGGTGACAGTGACAGGACAGAGGTACATATAGAGAGGTGACAGTGACAGGACAGAGGTACATATAGAGAGGTGACAGGACAGAGGTACATATAGAGAGGTGACAGTACAGAGGTGCATATAGAGAGGTGACAGGAGAGGGAGGTACATATAGAGAGGTGACAGTACAGAGGTGCATATAGAGAGGTGACAGTGACAGGAGAGAGAGGTGACAGGAGAGGGAGGTACATATAGAGAGGTGACAGTGACAGGAGAGAGAGGTACATACAGAGAGGTGACAGTGACAGGAGAGGGAGGTACATATAGAGAGGTGACAGTACAGAGGTGCATATAGAGAGGTGACAGGAGAGGGAGGTACATATAGAGAGGTGACAGTACAGAGTTGCATATAGAGAGGTGACAGTGACAAGAGAGGTGATAGTACAGAGTTGCATATAGAGAGGTGACGGAAGAGGGAGGTACATATAGAGAGGTGACGGGAGAGGGATGTACATATAGAGAGGTGACGGGAGAGGGAGGTACATATAGAGAGGTGACAGGAGGACAGGAGAGGGATGTACATATAGAGAGGTGACAGGAGAGGGAGGTACATATAGAGAGGTGACAGGAGAGGGATGTACATATAGAGAGGTGACAGGAGAGGGATATGCATATAGAGAGGTGACAGGACAGGGATGTACATATAGAGAGGTGAAAGGAGAGGGATCTATATATAGAGAGGTGACAGTGATAGGACAGAGGTATATAGAGAGGTGACAGTGATAGGACGGAGGTATATAGAGAGGTGACATAGGACGGAGGTATACAGAGAGGTGAGCCAGCAGTGCAGGTCATAGCACAGGTACACAATCCAGGTATTAATAATGGCTTCCGTCTCCCGCTCACCTCTTGCAGGGTTCCATCGCCGCCGGCAACAATGATCAAATCCGTGTTCTCCATTAACTCCAACAGTTTCTTGGCCTGACCCTCATAGTCCGTCTGAAAGATGAAAGGTCACAGATGAGAGTAACACCACAAGTAATCCTGCAGTCAATCCGGCCCCTTATATGTGCTGCTGTCACTACAGGTGACGTCACAGCAATGATTTCCAACACTGTATTGCCAGCCATGGCGGCGATGTTACTCCTAACACCCAATCAGATTCTAGGACACCATAGCAAGAATCGGACCGTCTGCTACAGGCCAAACAGTCACTACGGTCCGGATTCACGGTTGCATAGTTTTTGTTTTACGCTACGCAGATTGCGTAAGTGCGGCCTTTGCATGCGTAGTAGCTCAATTCTTAAAACAACTTACGTAAGATGAAAACTACGTCACTGTGAATCCGGACTTATACCCTTACAGAAAACACTTTGGTGCGAGATTTGAGCATGAAACTAGATACCTTTAAAGTGAAAGTTTAGGTTTGGAAGCACCAGGGAGCCCTGGATTATTACGGCCCGCTGTTTTCCTTTGGCAGTCATGGATGAAAAAGTGCGATTGGCGTGAGGCGTTTTATCAGTGTCTCGCCATCTCTTCCCAAGGAGCGTGAGCGGGACACAGGCCATTGTTCCCGGGTTCTCCCTTGTGAGCTCAGATTAATCTCTCTCTGAGCGCTGTCCCTGCTATTTATAACCCACCAATCAACAACTTGTCAGATGAAAACAGCCAGCTGGCAATCAGCGGCCGTGGAGCTAATCGCCGTTCTTCAAAGCGATCGGTCACAGCGTTTCTGGAACAAGACGCTGGCGGCGGACGAGGAAGCAACCCTGGACCGGAACTTGCGCAATTCAAAACAGCCCAGTGCTAAGCGAAAACATCTCTCTCCAATCTCCCTCCTCTGTATCTCTCCAAGAGCCAGATTTACTAAGCTGCGGGATTGGAAAAGTGGAGATGTTGCCCATAGCAACCAACCAGATTCCAGCTGACATTCTCTAGCATGTAATTGGAAAGTGAGAACTAGAATATGATTGGTTGCTATGGGCAACATCTCCACTTTTCCAAACATGCAGCTTAGTAAATCTGACCCCAAGTCTAACACATCCGTCCCCCATCGGATTGAAAACCTAGATGCAGGTTAAAGGGCCGAAACGCGCCATTGCTGTATAAAGGTAAATATCTCGCCCCTTCCCACCTTATATACGCTCCCATTTCAGAAATCTGGATCCAGTAAACTGGCGGAATTCTGTGGCCATCTCTCTAGATCCTCCATAGTTCATACGTCACGGTATACTCCCATTTTACGCTATTGTTCTATGGTCATAAACATGATTAGCAGCGATTCTCTGACCATTGCACTTCTAACCCTTTTTTTGTATCATGCTGTTCCATCACATCGCACTCCTGACAACCCGGTAATGTGCTAAACACTTTGTCATTCTTCTCGTTTCACGTGTCAAGGAGAAAGTGTTCCCGTATTACATGTTTTGTGTGTCGTGTTGTTTGCCTTTGTTTCTACTTTTGTCCATTTGATTCAGAAATTCAGTAAAATGTTTCAGAATTACACAATTTACAATTAACCCCAAAGAAACGACAAAGGAAGGTTTACAAGAGGCCGTTACGAGGGAACAATGTCTAATCTGTGCATGTAACAGACACCCTGGCAGAATGTGACATTTCGATGAAAAAGGTTACCAAGTGTCGTGATTACAATGAATTAAATTGTATTTTAATCTGGGTGATTGTGCTGACTGTAGCAGCTTGTTATGTATTCTGACGCTCTATGTCATCATCAAAAGAGCAATCCTCCTAAATCATGGAGTTTAATCAGCTGTATCCCGAATAGAATCTAAAGGAAGAGTCAGATATATAAGCAAATATAAAGGGAGTAGGTCATGTGTTCTACCTATGGATTCGTCCAGCTGCGTAGAGATGTCCACAATGTACATACACCAACGTCAGAACCCCCCCCCCCGCACTGCTCCGTCGTTGGGTTGGCTGGGTTGGCTGGGTACACACTGGAGGGTTATCTGACGATGATGATCATCATCAGATAGCTCAGACATCTTAGCAGTGTGTACAATCATTCTGTAGTTGTTGGATAGTCATATAAAAATCCAGTGTGTTCCCATCTTAACTCTGACTATGACCAAAAAGGTTTCAAGTTCAGAACAATGGACCAGATCCAGAGGAAAACAGGTGTTCCAACTGGACAAAACCATGCTGAGCTGCAGGGGAGGCAAATGTAACATGTTGCAATTAGTATTAGAGATGAGAGGTGATAAATAACAGTGTGATAGTAACGCTGGTCAGTATCTGTGTAATAATATAATAGTATTAGAGATGAGAGGTGATAAATAACAGTGTGATAATAACGCTGGTCAGTATCTGTGTAATAATAATAATAATAATAAACAGATCCAGAACAGGTGTTCCAACTGGACAAAACCATGCTGAGCTGCAGGGGAGGCAAATGTAACATGTTGCAATTAGTATTAGAGATGAGAGGTGATAAATAACAGTGTGATAGTAACGTAACGCACTATCTGTGTAATAATATAATAATAATAATAATAATATAATAGTATTAGAGATGAGAGCTGATAAATAA
>WWET01000947.1:388627-409802 GCA_011038615.1 Limnodynastes dumerilii
TAATAATATAATAGTATTAGATATGAGAGGTGATAAATAACAGTGTGATAGTAACTCTGGTCAGTATCTGTGTAATAATATAATAGTATTAGAGATGAGAGGTGATAACAGTGTGATAACAGTGTGATAGTGTGATAGTAACGCTGGTCAGTAGTATCTGTGTAATAATATAATAATATGAGAGGTGATAAATAACAGTGTGATAGTAACGCTGGTCATTATCTGTGTAATAATATAATAATATGAGAGGTGATAAATAACAGTGTGATAGTAACGCTGGTCATTATCTGTGTAATAATATAATAATATGAGAGGTGATAAATAACAGTGTGATAGTAACGCTGGTCAGTGTCTGTGTAATAATATAATAGTATTAGAGATGAGAGGTGATAAAAGTGTAATAGTAACACTGGTCATTATCTGTGTAATAATATAATAATATAATAGTATATTAGATGAGAGGTGATAAATAACAGTGTGATAGTAACGCTGGTCAGTATCTGTGTAATAATATAATAGTATTAGAGGTGAGAGGTGATAAATAACAGTGTGATAGTAAAGCTGGTCAGTATCTGTGTACAGTAAGCAATTCAAAGATATATCCCTGCATGCAAAGAATACAATTACCATGACTCCCCCTGCAATCAACATGGTTTAGCCCAGGAGTAACTCATTTCAAGCACTTACTTAAGTCTGGATCCAGCCCATGGTTAGGCTTCAAAGAGGGGATGATTAAGATCTGCATATAGGCTGCAGGATGGGGATGGTAAGGGTTAGGCTGATGGTAATAGTACCTATAGCTACTGAAATATTTGAAGACACACCAGTCACGGGAACGACACTGTCGTCCGTTCATTGCTGGGATGGGATCTGTCGATATGCACCCATCCAGATAAGGGCGGAACTTATTCAAGTTTGGGCGGGGCTTATTTTGTCCTGGGATTTTGAATGGCGGGAGCAATGCTGTATGCTGATTACAACGAATCAGAGAGATCCGCGGGGCTCCGTATCTAGGAACAGAGGTGCTATTTCCATATAATCCACTCTCCATTAAGCCCAATCTATCTAAAAATAAAAACGTCTAAGGATTTAGGTCCGGACTCACTGTTACGTAGTTTTCGTTGTTTTAAGCAGACTTCCGTGCTGCGATCGGAGCGCACGGGCGGAGAAAGTTACACCCGCCAAAACCCCAGTCACTCCCCTTGCTAATCCGTCCTCTCAGAGACTTCCGCCTCCATAGACCCGCCCTAACCCTCCGCTGCCATATAGGAGCGTTTGTGTCCTCTGTCCACGTGTATATTTGTAATTGCATCCACTTCCCTTCATTTAAATGCCCCCCACCCCCGCCCATTTCTATGTAAATTCCTCCGTGCGTATATTTCCGTGGGAGTGCGGAATTTCCTACGTCCGATTCCCAAAGCTGAGCTAAAACGCATGCATAGTAGCTTATACGCCATCTACGTACCTGTGCGTAGATTGCAGACCGCACTTACCCAATCTACATACAGAAATGGTACGTAGATAGTGTAAATAAACTACTATGCATGCGTTTTAGCTCAATTCTTAAACAACGTATGTAAGACGAAAACGACTACTTACCGCTTAATTAGATGATGTCAGCATGTAAGTACGTTTTTTTCCCCATCAGATAAGAGAAATGGCAGCTCCCACTCTCAGTAAATACAGAATATTCTCTCTGGACGCCCGCTGCACGTCCCTGGAATAAGGGGAAAGTCTCCTGCATTTGATTGTTTCCGCCATAGGCTGCGTGACATAATCAGAAGCCGCAGGATTAGACGTGCGAGAAGTACAATCATTCCAGGGCTGGGAAATAAGAGGGAGAAAAACCCCCAGCCTCAGCTGTCTGCATGTGCCAGATAAGGCGGCTGGAGGGAGAGCGGAGGAATTATTCCTGTCTTATTGTGCTGGGAAGCAGCATTGCGGGTTTCTCCATCATTCACACAATCTCTTTCACGACCTGTCAGGCTGCGGAAGGACCTCCGAAGCCGGGCTGTCCTTGTGTCCCCAGCAATGCGCCATATAATGCGCCGTATAATACTGGCTGCTGTCTCTGAACACAACCGTTAGCCTCGACTGTGAAGCTGCCAGGGCCCAGTGCTGATGCAGCACTTATTAGGGGGCTAAACTGGGTGGTTACCCATAGCAACCCTCCAGCTTGCTAACTGAATGCAATTTAGGGGTCCAGGAGGGCAGGGCCATAACTAGCTTTATTGGTGCTCTGGGCGAGAGAGAAATTTGTTTCCCCCCCCCTTTATATTCTGGTGTAACTTGGAAGTACTTATCCCTCTCCCCTACATAATGTCATTTAAAAGCATGAAACTAAATGGTCTCCATATTAGATAGCGGTGCGACTCCTGGGCCTAGATTTACTAAGCTGCGAAACAGGAAACCGAGGGTCAGGGTAAGGGGAGGGTTAGAATAAAAAAATGTACCTCTCATTGGAGAAATCTTTGCGACTCCAGGGGTCAGATTTACTAGCAACCAATCAGATTCTAGCTCTCACTTTCCTATGACATATTAGAAAAAAGTCAGCTAGAATCTGATTGGTTGCTATGGATAACATCTCCACTTTTCCTCAGCTTAGTAAATCTAGCCCCTGGCCCCCCCCTATTCTCCAATAGGGTTAGAACTTGATCCACCAGCCACTGTTTCAGTGAGTACTGGGAGTTGGGACAGGAGACGTGGCTATGTCATAAATGGGGGATGGTCTCTTTTTAAAGAGATGTGGTCATTCCCTTTGGATGCATCCAGCAACTTGATAGTGGAAAGCGGACCTTTAATTGCCACCAATCTACTTAAAATGGCTCCCATTCTATGCTGCTCCTCAGGGCCGCCATCAGGGGGGGACAGCCGGGACTACTGTCCCGGGCCCGGACCTGATGGGGGCCCGCCGTTACGTACCTAGCTCTGTAGCAGCAGATATCAGCGGTATCCTACCACCGATACTTGCTGTTCAGAGCTACTTACTAGCCGGCCCATGTGCAGGGAAGTTCTGCTAAAGCGTGTCTGCCGGGCCCTGCCCCCGATGTGACATCATCAATGATGTCACATAGGGGGCGGGTCTCGCAGCTGGGTTCAGGGCCCCTCGTGTGGTTACGGCTCCTGCTCCTCATAGCAATGAACTAACCCCCCAGTTTGATCCAATATTCACAAAGCTGTAAAAAGTCTAAAAGAGGGACTGTCCCAACAGAAAGGGTATAGTTGAGTATTATTTAGGGCATTTCAGTTCCTGTGCCCGCTATCCCTCTTGATATATAGGGAGGTGACAGGCCTGGCTAACCCAGGGTTGCCGACTTTTGACAGCTTCCCTCCAGGAGATTCCAGAGGGAAGCTAGAAATGCTGGCGGAGCGGGGCTTAATGATGTGATTTATGCAAATCGCGTCATTAAGCCCCACCCCCTGACTCATATTTATCCGGTTTTCACCAGAAATAGTGATCGGGACGGGGCTTGATGGCGCAAATTGCGTCATCAAGTCGCTCCCTGGCCCTAACAACACTAGTATACTAGTATACTAGTGTTTCTAGGCAGGAGGCCATGGTTTCCATGAAAGCCCGGGCCTCAAGTCTCTTGCGGGAGATTTGCAGGCTCTCCCGGGAAACCGGGAGAACTGCCCGAATTTCGGGAGTCTCCCGGACATTCCGGGAGAGTCGGCAACCCTGGGCTAACCTGTGCCTCTCCAGATGTTGCAAAACTACAACTCCCAGCATGCTTTAACTGCATGGGCATAGTTCATTCCTGACAAAGCATGCTGGGACTCGTAGTTGGAGAGCCACAGGTTGGTCAGGCCTGCCCTACACAGTACATAGCATCTGCCAGCATCTGGTAAAGTGAATATGCGTAACCCGTACAGTTAAAGACTTCCTATATCATCCAGAGCCTCCTAGTAAGCAGATCTGTCATTCATTGCTCTGGCTCCTGGAGCCGCCAGAAAAGCCTTTGTAAATGTTAGCTGCCATTGATTAGGTTTTAATGAGCACTAAATTCATCACTAACGTCTTTAATGACACTTAAAACGTTCCTTTGCTCTTCTACCACCAGGTGGCGCAGCACTCATTTACCGGAGGTGCTAAAAATTTCCCTTCCACACTTCAAGGTGATAGTTTGAGGAGGAGAAAAACACATTTAGAAAATAACAAAACATTCTCATTATCTATGTTAAAGACACTAAATTAGAAAACCTTTGGCAAATTAAGAATAATTTAGCTTTGGCTATAAAACTTGAATGGGCTTGAAATATGCTGAATACAGCTATAATTAAACAAGCGTGGGATAAATTATATATATATATTCTTTATTCTGCTAGCTCTCTACTGAAGGTCAGGAAGGACATCATCATTTTTTTGTTTTTTAGTCTTTGTTACCTCCCTGTCCAGCAAAAACCGTTTGGGAGATTTTGCAATTAAATTACTTGGCACGGTGCATTTTAATCCTATTAAACAGTCTTGCTTAACCCATACATAGCTCATAGTGGCCAACTCTCCCTGAATATCAGAGATACTCCCTGAAGAATGAGTGATCTCCCTGACTCCCTGAAAAGTGGGTGATCTCCCTGACTCCCTGAAGAATGAGTGATCTCCCTGACTCTGAAGAGCGAGTGATCTCCCTGACTCTCTGAAGAGCGAGTGATCTACCTGACTCCCTGAAGAACGGGTAATCTTCCTGACTCCCTAAAGAATGGGTGATCTCCCTGACTCTGAAGAGCGAGTGATCTCCCTGACTCTCTAAAGAGCGAGTGATCTCCCTGACTCCCTGAAGAGTGGGTGATCTCCCTGACTCCCTGAAGAACGGGTGATCTCCTTGAAGAACGGGTGATCTCCCTGACTCCCTGAAGAACGGATAATCTTCCTGACTCCCTGAAAAATGAGTGATATCCCTGACTCGCTGAAGAATGGGTGATCTCCCTGACTCTGAAGAGCGAGTGATCTCCCTGACTCCCTGAAGAACGGGTGATCTCCCTGACTCCCTGAAGAACGGGTAATCTTCCTGACTCCCTGAAGAATGAGTGATCTCCCTGACTTGCTGAAGAATGGGTGATCTCCCTGACTCTGAAGAGCGAGTGATCTCCCTGAAGAACGGGTAATCTTCCTGACTCCCTGAAGAATGAGTGATCTCAGTGACTCGCTGAAGAATGGGTGATTTCCCTGACT
Source organism: Limnodynastes dumerilii (assembly GCA_011038615.1). Taxonomy (NCBI): domain Eukaryota; kingdom Metazoa; phylum Chordata; class Amphibia; order Anura; family Limnodynastidae; genus Limnodynastes; species Limnodynastes dumerilii. The sequence continues at coordinate 393,798 of WWET01000947.1, forward strand.
CTGAAGCGCAAGTGATCTCCCTGACTCCCTGAAGAACGGGTGATCTCCCTGACTCCCTGAAGAACGGGTAATCTTCCTGACTCCCTGAAGAATGGGTGATCTCCCTGACTCTGAAGAGCGAGTGATCTCCCTGACTCCCTAAAGAACAGGTGATCTTCCTAAGTCCCTGAACTGTTGGCAATCTCCCTGATGCTAACTGAGTTCCAAAAGTCATCGTGATATCATGACAGAATTAAAAAATGGTCTCCTATTTCCTTGCATTTAGGCCTATGGAGGCGGCCATTTTCATAGCGGCAAAGATGTAATCCAAGACGTTATCTAAGACAACATGACTTCAATAATGAAAAATTCACTTTTGTATTTGTCTCTTGTTAATCAGAAGCAGTGTCACCTACTTTTCAGCCGTATTCAGAGATCTCTTTTTAAAAGCTCGCAATTATACGCACACCCGTAGCAAGGCCACGCCCACCAACACCCACGACACTCCCCTCTCCCGGCCGTGCAATCGTAGACTTACACCTCCATAGATCACTCTGATCTTTACGTGTGTCCCTACGTGCGTCTATGTCTTCGGTGCGTGTGTTGCAGTATAGCCACGCCCTCAAGCGTTCACACACCCACTTTCATGTAAATTTTCAAGTACGTTTTTCTACGCCGCCCCTCGGTACGGATGTCTCCAAGTATGTATATTCAACGTAACTTACATAAATAAAGTTACTACGCATGCGCAGTTAAAACATACCTAAAAATACGCACGAAACTCCACGTGAAAACGGATCTGTGAAAACAGTCCTTTATCTTTATTTAAAGATGAAGAATTCAGCCGATCCTATTCACAGTCTCCACAGTAATACTGAAAGTAATAATTCACTGACAGCCAATCAATTCAGATGTTGACCTTTTGTTGAAAAATAGCTCTTCTGGCAGCGCTAGACACACCCATGGGTGGAGCTATTCACAGGACACGCCCCTTTGATAGTACAGGACACCCCCTTTGATAGTACAGGACACGCCCCTTTGATAGTACAGGACACCCCCCCTTTTGTGCAACGCCTTGATAGTGCTATCAAATTCTACCTGATGTTCATTTGCTATTGTTGGCGTCCATGGTTTAGTCACGCACAAAGAAATATTGCAGCGTTGGTTATGAAACTGTAAAATGTACCAGGGATTCAGGGAGATCACCCTCTCGTCAGGGAGTTCACCCACTCTTCAGGGAGTCAAGGAGATCACCCACTCGTCAGGGAGTTCACACATTCTTCAGGGAGTAGGCAACTATAGTCTGAATGGAGCTTGAGCGGCTGAACACAAGCAATCATCTTTATTTTCCAGAGCCCTCTGTGCTATTTGTATATGTCAGTTTATGTTTTTAGTTTGTGACACAGTCTGATTGATTTCCTTATCTCTATGATATAGAATCCATACTTTTTGGCAAGCTCAGTCCTGTCCATTGCTAACTCCAGGTGGTGGATGGATTATTGCCAGCAGCCTTTGTCTATGACAGAGAGAGAGAGAACATTTGGATCTCCTAATCCAATCAGATGTGAGCTTTATTTTTTTTAACGATTAAGATGCTTTTTCTCAGTTCAATGAGCATCAGTTGTCAGAAATATTCCCCAGACATCTTGATAATATTCCTCAGACATCTTGATAATATTCCTCAGACATCTTGATAATATTCCTCAGACATCTTGATAGGTGAAATAATTTAGTAAGATAAAGTTCAGAAATCAAATTAATACAGGGTTGCCGACTATTGAAAGCTTCCCTACGAGAGAACCCGGAGGGAGGCCATAGATTACTGTGAGGGGGCGGGGCTTATTTATGCAAATTGCGTCATTAAGCCCCGTCCCCTGTCAATCGTCCGTATGATCTCAGGTGTTAAAGGGGTGTACGGGACTTGCACGGGTGATTGTTTGGGTGTCGGGGCATGCGGGAGATTTGCCGGGATACCGGGAGAACGGCCCAAAATTTCGTGAGTCTCCCGGATATTCCGGGAGAGTCGGCAACCCTGAATTAATATATACAATTCTATTATTGTTATATTACATTGTTGTAACCAGCAGTGGATAGTTTGAAACTTAAGGTTGTGTGCTTACAATTAACTTCCAAGGCCAGATTTACTTTGGAAAAGTGGAGATGTTGCCCATAGCAACCTATCAAATTCTAGCTGACATTCTCTAGTATGTAATAGGAAAGTGAAAGCTAGAATGTGATTGGTTGCTATGGGCAACGTCTCCACTTTTCCAAACCCGCTGCTTAGTAAATGTTGAAAGTGGCTTGGCTCAGCTGGATTGGAGGCGGAGCAAAGGCGTTGGCCACTCCCAGATAGAGGCGTGGTCTAGGCAAAACCACATTTACTATTGGATTATTCTGCTTTTTCCCTTTTGCAAAGTTTCTGCCATTATTACATCCAGCCAGGCAGAAAAATGCCTTAAAAATTCTATGTTTGGCTAATAATGAATCCACGCTGCATGAAACCAATCTTCTCTCATACATATCATTACATCACTAGCCATCAGTGGGTATGGTTACACAGAAGAAGCGGCTAAGCCATCTGTGATGAGAGTGAGTTAGAAAGCATTGCTGAATCTAACCTGTCCCCTCGGAGATGTCTGGATTAGCTGCGACGGAGTGACAATTTATTTCCAGCCATCCTGGCGCGTTTCCAGCGGCCTGGCTCCCCGTCCTGTTGTCGGTGGAGACTGAACGAGAATGAATGTTCCAATTTGTAACAGAATTGCCGTCCTCCGTTTTAGCCTCGGGTTTATCTCCGCTGCTTCATACATCTGCCACAAATAATGCCAAAGGAGCTGGAGCGTGTGTTGGGGCCACGGTCCAGGCTGCCAAATTTTGCTGAACTTCCTGCATGCCAGATGGTTTGCATCTCCTGATCCCTTCCCTCTCCTCCTGTTCCCTGTTTGTCTACCCTTCCCCTTAGATTGGTTACAGGATGTATAGAGAATTTTCCCGGAAGGCAGTGGCCTCTCAAGCCTTGTTTTATTTGAAGAGAACTAGGATGTTGACCGGAATGGGTGGTGGTCACTAAAATGACGTCTTTATAAAAAAAATAAAAAGAACACTAGGACGCTGTATGTATTGGCTGGTGGTCACTAGAATGCTGTCTGTATTGGGTGGTGGTCACTAGAATGCTGTCTGTATTGAGTGATGGGCACTAGGAGGCTGTCTCTGTATCAGGTGATGGTCATTAGGATGCTGTCTGTATTGGGTGGTGGTCACTAGGATGCAGTCTGTATTGGATGTTGAAAGGAATGGTTGGTGGTGATTAAAATTATGTCTATAGAACAAAGGTCACTAAGATGTTGTATTGGGTGAGGTCACTAGAATGCTGTCTGTTTTAAGTGGTGGTCACTAGGAGGCTGACTCTGTTAGGTGGTAGTCACTAGAATGTTTTCTGTATTGGGTGGTGGTCACTAGGATGCTCTCTATATTGGGTGGCAGTGACTACCTGTATTGTAGAGAGATCACTATAAACCTCTTTATTGTGTTGTGAAATATAGTCAGTAGATTATTTATTTTGTTGTAACTCTTCTTCTTCTACTCTGCTTTTTTATAGCTTATAATTGGTTTTAAATAACCCCTCCCCTATTTTATATATTTGCACTGCTTTTATTAACGTTGTTTTTCTGTACTAATCCAGTTTACAATGTATATAACTGATCCCACCCATATGTGGTCTTATACAGTTATTTTTATTTTACAAGGCCACATTAAATTTCTAATCCAACGCCTGGCTCTTCCCATCACCTTTACACTTTATACCTTTATAGGCTTTTTAGATTTTACCCAGGTTGTAAAATAATTTTACCCTGTATCACTTTTACTGTGCATCCTGGGTCTCTCTCTACGGATATTGAGGCTCCTAATCCCCTTTTCCGTGCTAATCAATCAAAACGCATTCCAACTCATCAAGACTTCATTGTAATGACATCTCCGTCAAAGGGGAAGGGCTGAGACCACAAGTGGGTGTTTCCTCTTAGTCAGTGTACAGTATTGGCCCACAACAAAGGGGAGGGGCTGAGACCACAAGTGGGTGTTCCCTCTTAGCCAGTGTACAGTATTGGCCAACAACAAAGGGGAAGGGCTAAGACCACAAGTGGGTGTTCCCTCTTAGTCAGTGTATAGTATTGGCCCACAACAAAGGGGAGGGGCTGAGACCACAAGTTGGTGTTCCCTCTTAGTCAGTGTACAGTATTGGCCCACAACAAAGGGGAGGGGCTGAGACCACAAGTGGGTGTTCCCCCTTAGTCAGTGTACAGTATTGGCCCATAACAAAGGGTAGGGGCTGAGACCACAAGTGGGTGTTTCCTCTTAGTCAGTGTACAGTATTGGCCCACAACAAAGGGGTGGGGCTGAGACCACAAGTGGGTGTTTCCCCTTAGTCAGTGTACAGTATTGGCCCATAACAAAGGGGAGGGGCTGAGACCACAAGTGGGTGTTCCCCCTTAGTCAGTGTACAGCATCGGCCCAGTGCCATTAATGTCCTGATTTTACAAACTGCGTCCTGACATTTATCATTTCTACTTAATCTTTTTTATCCATCATTTGGAAAGTGTGGAGCTGTGAATCGCTATAACCTTCCCACTAAGCCAACATGTCGCTAGGTAGCAAAACACTTAACCTAATTTAATGGCTGCGAAATATGTAGAAATCAGAGCAAAACTCACCAGGAGGAATGGAGCTTACAAATAAATATTAATGCCTGACCATCGATGTGCCTAAAAATGCAAATCACTATCTGTCACGTCTAACGAACCCAAATGACTGTAATTAACCTACTTGCTCAATCCTCATCTGGGGACAAAGGATTTGCGTTTCATAAATGATTTATATTCAACGGTTCATTTATTTTTTTAGATCTATAGCTGGGGTCATAGCGCCTGTTGCTCTATTTAACGCCTGAACGTCAGTATGGAGTTGGTTAGGAAGTGGGCGGGAAATAGAACTAGCTGTGGCCAATCACAGGAGATGAGTGAGAGGTTGTCCTCCAATGTGGCGGAAGCACTGCCCCCTCTGCAGTTTCTGAAGGCTCCGGTATTGGGCCCAGTAATATACAGTAGCTATCACTGGCCGTGGGCCCCGTTAAAAGGATTAACCTTACCTCTTCCCTGGACATTATGATGTCACACCGGCGCCGTCCGCCCCCTTGCCTCTGGGCGCCTGGGAAGAACTTATGCCACTTGTCTACCACCCAGGCGGAGTAGAGGAGTGGAGTTTGTGGAAAGCGCCAGGAGAAAATTTAATTAATTAATTTCCATTATTTTATCTTCTAATTTTAAACATTTCAGTTCTGCAGTTCTTTTATGTAAAGATTATCCCTTTATATAAAGACTATGCCAGCTTTCCTTGATTCCTTGTACTAACCAGGGCCATCGTGTACCCATTGTGAGCGTGGTGGGCGGGGGAATCTATCCGGAATGTACAATAAGGGCTTTGCTAATCCCTTACGTGCGATGCTGCATTACGCATCCACCCCATATTGCGCAGGGTGGGTGTGTAACATTTAAAATAAAGCTCAGGCTCAGTGGGAGTCCCCGCTACGATAGTTGTCTTTCCGAAGTAGAGACAGACAAAAGTTCTTTTTCAGCTGTCTCTATTTCGAATAGGAGCCATTTAAAAATGTTTTCTCTGAATGGGTGAGGATACCGATCGCCATACTCACCTATTCATTTTCAGAAGTGCCGGACCCGCCACAGGAGAGGTGAGTAACCTCTCTGGGGACTTTTAGTGTTACGAGGAAGGTTAGGGTTAGGCTCTGGGGAAGGGAGGATTAGGGTTAGGGCCATGGAAGGGGGGGTTAGGATCAGGCTGTGGGGAAGGGAGGGTTAGGGTCAGGCTGTGGGGAAGGGAGGGTTAATGTCAGGCTGCATGGAAGGGAGGGTTAGGGTCAGGCTGTAGGGGAGGGAGGGTTAGGATCAGGCTGCAGGAGAAGGGAGGGTTAGGGTCAGGCTGCGGGGAAGGGAGGGTTAGTGTCAGGCTGCAGGGAAGGGAGGGTTAGGGTCAGGCTGAGGGAGGGTTAGGGTCAGGCTGCCGGGAAGGGAGGGTAAGGGTCAGGCTGCCGGGAAGGGAGGGTAAGGGTCAGGCTGCCAGGAAGAGAGGGTAAGGGTCAGGCTGCTTGGAAGGGAGGGTTAGGGTAGTAAAAGGGGAGGGTAAGGATTAGGGAAAGGGTTGACTGCTCCGGGGATCGATTGCTTTGCCTCCTTGAGTTCGGAACTGTCCAGGAGAGAATGGCCCTATCAAAAGGGGGCCCACACCCGATCAGGGCACGGAAGGCCTGTGCATGCAAGGGGAGTGTACTACCATCGCACGCATGGACTATAGGATCCGTAAGTATGGATGTACGCGCAAACCTTATTGAATTAGGAAGCAGTCCAAAGTGCTCTGAAAATGCCCAGTGTGCGAGACAGGTACCAAGAGTCAGGGTAAATGCCATAGAAACGGAATTTGATGGCAGAGAAGAAACACTCGGCCCATCTAGTCGCACGATTTTGTCATTTTCTAAACCCATGTTGGCATCAGCCCTTATTAGATTCTTAGTTTTATTTTGATTTAGGATATTTTTATGTTTATCCCAAACATGTTGTCATTTTTCTACTCTACCCCTGTATATTTTAATGTGGACTTGCCAGTAAGAATAAAGGACAAGATCCAGAGCTTAAAAATAAGAGGAAATCGAGTGGAAGAGTGAGATTTCGGGAGATTTGGCGAGTATGTTAAATAGCACATCACAAAGTCCCATACAGTTAGGATACGCTTAGTATATTGATTTAATTACTTATTTATTAAAAGTGCCTCTGTATGCAAGATTTCTAATGCTGGGCACACACATGTCCAATCGTCTTCAGATCCAACTTGAGCAGACTGTTTGCACAATCCTACAGCAGACCAAATTTGCAGGTATAACACCCAATCCATGTCCAATTTTACAGCAGTCTTCTGTCCAGATTTACTAAGTTATGGGTTTGGGAAAGTGGAGATGTTTTCCATAGCAACCAATCAGATTCTAGCTCTTACTTTCCTATCACATACTAGAGAATGTCATCTAGAATCTGATTGGTTGCTATAGTCAATATCTCCACTTTTCCAAACCCGCAGCTTGGAAACATGGGGCCTGATTCAGAGATACGATTTCCACGGCACTTAGGAGCGTATATATTTAAGATCCTAGAAAATTCGCAAAACTGCGCATGCGTAGTAATAGGGCAACGCCGTCTACGTAGCGGTTAGGAGCGTAAATTCGCTAAGAGCGTAAGTTTGAATCGCACGCAAGCACTTAAGATCTTAAGTGCTGCGAATCTTTAAGATCTTAAGGATTTGCATGGAAATGGGCGGGGGGAGGCAGGGAAATGAGGGAAAGTGGGCGCGGGCTGACACTTAGGATCTTAAATGAACGCTACTACGTCACTTAAGATCCCAAATGACAGCGCAGAGTTAGGGCTAGTCAATGGTGGTCTAAGTTTAAGATCCACCGCTGTTTGCAAGGGGAGTGACTCTTTATGCAGTGGGCTGGAACCAGCTAAGATCTTAACCTTAGATGCGTATATTTGCGATCTTTTCGCAATCGCATCTCTGAATCAGCCCCATAAAGATTGAAGCCTGAACCTTCCAACCTCCAGGTTATACACATGCCCTCATCCTCTAATACTTCTCTTGCTTTGGAAAAAGCCCCCTCCTGTTCCTGGTCACAACCCTTGATACATGTGAAAGCTGCTATCATACCCCCCTGGCCCTTCTCTGCTCCAAGCTATATATGGCCTCCAGAACTGAACACAGTATTCCAGGTGAGGTCGCACCAATGACCTATAAAGGGGCATCACTACTTCTCTCTTTCTGCTACTAATTCCTCTCCCTATACAGCCAAGCATCTGGCTTGTCTTTCTCATTGCTTTGTTACATTGCTTGGCTACCTTTAAGCAGAGTTGCCGACTCTCCTAGAATATCCAGGAAACTCAAGAAATTTGGGCAGTTCTCCCGGGATCCCTGAAGAGCCGGCAAAGCTCCTGCAGGGGACTTGAGGCTGCGGTTTCATGCAAACCACAGCCTTAAGTCCCGCCCCCAGCCTAGCAACACTGCCATTCATAATGTTACTAGGGGCAGGACGGCACCTGATGACGCAATTAGCATCATCAGGGCCCCGCCCCCATCCTAGTAATACTATGAAAATGGTTACTGACGGTCAGTGGGTGGGGCTTCGGGATGCGATCGGTATAAATAGCATCAATAGACCAACCCCCGTACTGGCCTCTATCTCTTCCCTGCCTTTAAGTCACATGAACAATAGCTCATAAATCCCCTTCCTCCTCAGTAGTTTCTAATATAGCGGAGTGTATAGAACTTACGCGCACGAAAATACGCTACGTGAATAAACGTACGGCAAATGTAGTTCTGGATCTACCCCCATGTCATTAAGTTCCACCCCTGACTACGAATTACCCCCCCTTTTTAGGTTTACTAGGGATGGAGGCGGAACTTGATGATGCAAATTGCGTTGTTTGCCACGGGCCTCAATTTTAGGAGTCTCCCGGAATATCGGCAACATTGGGTCATTTGCATAAGTTTGCATCTGCTCTAACGATCTGTTGAAAGGATCCTATCACCATATATACTCTTCCAATCTTCGCCAGACCGCCTCTCACTCACTCTGGACAAAACAGTCACCTGATTTTTTTCAACAGGTTTAAAAGTCATTTGACCCGACCGGGCAACCAGGATTGGATGTTACGAGCCGTCATGTGAGGGTGCACACTTATCCAGTGTCTGACCAATCAACTGAACGGTCTGAGGTGCACTCTGGACAGGGATTGGATAAGTGTGTACTCAGATGAAACATGCAACAAAGTCATGTCCAGGGCAGCAGCTGATTGGAGCGGACAAATTTATATTAGAGCAAAAAAACGGTTTATCGTGATGTCTGTTTTATTTAAGAAGTTTATTTTAGAATAATATGCTTAAGCCTCTTTGGCAGGAAAGCAGTTTATTCCACATGCGCTAGATAATGAATCTTACATTTGTGGTGTAAGCCTGGATGATGATAGCTGTAATGCTGTGCAGGATGTAATATTTATAAGGTAACCAGACAGTAAGCAGGGTGCTTATGAAAAATGCATACTGTTAGTTGCTATATGTATGTTGGGAAAGTGCACTGATATGAAGATTATCGCATGATCCCAACAGTCATCTGCAGAAGCGGTTGGTAACACAATCTCCAGCCATATTGGAAGCCTGGAAGAGATAAGGACGTGTCTGTCATCAGACAGGTCATGTGACCCCTGAGAGCTGACATGTCTGTCATCAGACGGGTCATGTGACCCCTGAGAGCTGACGTGTCTGTCATCAGACGGATCATGTGACCCCTGAAAGCTTATGGATAAAGCGGTATCAGGGGGTCGCAAAGGTTCCTGCAATGGAGCCCAATCCAGGCCTGACTGTGTGCCAGGGTTGCCGGAATCTCCCGGAATATTCGGGAAATGCAGGTGTCCTGGGGAGAGCCGGCAAATCTCCTGCAGTGGACGTGAGGCTGTGATTTTATGTAAATCCCGGCCTCAAGTCCCGATTTCCTGCCTAGCAACACTATGCCTCGTGTTACTAGTAACTGGGCAGGACTTGATATAATTTGCATAATAAACCCCGCCTCCATCCCTAGTGAAACTATTAGAACGTCATTGATGGTCAGGGGGTGGGGCTTGGGGATACAATTTGCATACATTGCTTCATCAAGCCACGCCCCTCATATGGCATCTATTTTATGCTTCAGGAGATTTTGGCACCAGTGAAAAGCAATCATTTCATTATAATTGAGTACGGGATGCAGTTGCCGCTGAAATGGCCTGTTTTCCACACGCAAAACTTTTTAATGATGAATATTTCAATCCTGTAACGGGTACAATATTGAATGCTTTTAGCTCTTGGTTGAGGTTAGGCTGTGGCACAGGGAGCATTAGGCTGCAGGAGGGGAGGGTTAAAGTTAGCTGTAGGACAGGGATGGTTAGTGTTAGGGGAGATTTAAGGTTAGACTGTAGGCTAGGGATAGTTAGGACAGAAGAGAGTTAAAGTTAGGCTGTGGAGAGGGGTGGGTTAAGATTAGGCAGCGATTCGGGGAGGGTTAAGATTAGGCAGCGATTCGGGAGGGTTAAGATTATGCAGCGATTCGGGGAGGGTTAAGATTAGGCAGCGATTAGCGGAGGGTTAAGATTAGGCAGCGATTAGCGGAGGGTTGCGGAGGGTTAAGATTAGGCAGCGATTAGCGGAGGGTTAAGATTAGGGTGCAGGAAACCGGAGGTTAGAGTTAGGATTAAGAAAACTCACCTGTCGCCATTGGACTCTCTGTAGAGATAGCAGTTGTGGGAACGATACTGTCTCTCCACAACCACCGAAAACTGCCACAAAGTCATCTATCAAAAGACAGACGGTCGAAGCGTCAAACTACACCCCCTGTGTTATGCTTATTCTGGATCGTGATTCAGTATTCTGACTCAATCTGGGATATATTAAATGGTATCTTAAAGAGTAAAACTGCAGATGTTACCCATAGCAACCAGTCAGTCTAACTACAAACCATAATCTGATGGGTTGCCATGGGCAACATTTCCTCCTTTGAAGCTTAATTAAATATACTTTTGTATTTAAAAGACATAAAAGTGATCTGGACCCAGCACTCGCTTGTTATGTTATGCCCCTGATGAGAATAATCGCTTTACTGTTTGTGACCTCATTTCATTTTTCTCATTAAACCTTGATTATTGTTTTTATACCACCCCCAAGGGCTGTTTATTATACCCTCAAATATGATCAGAAACAATAAAAAGAAATAAAAAGGAAACGGGTTCGCCACTGCAGTGAAAGAGTTAATAGATCTACACGTTGGTCTTCACTCTCTAATCTATTGATTGATTAAAAAAAAATAATGTATCTATAAAGTCTGCTCCATCCTTTGTTTACCCAATGACAGGAAGGAGCATTTGAGTGACATGTTCACATTCCTTGCCCCCCCCCCCCCACCACCACCACCATTACTCCATTCACCGACCGAGGCTTCTGCAGGAGGAATAGGGGGCAGTTCAGCTTTAAGGAATGGTATAAGACATTAGCCTCACGTTGCATGAGTGACGTCATCTGTTCTTGGCTGAATGTCTCTGTATTCTGTCTCTGGTTTCCAAGCAAAGGCTGCAGGCTGACTGTATGCACAAGGCAAAGATTCCCAGGTGAACCGACCAACCAACTGTCTCCTTTGTTACTGTATTCATATCGCTTGCAGAATGCTGATTTCACGGTGATTGCTCCTCTCCTTCTCCTCCAGGGCTTAACCTTCATTTGCCAGCCAAAATATTTTTTTTTTTTTGCAAATCAAAAAAAGATTAGCTGCAAATTTGTCTCATTCCCCCGACCAGAGCGGCATGCGTTACTGTTATTTTTTTTTATCTGTTGACTTTGTGTCCCTCAAAGGGACAGGCTGATCTTGCAAAAATATTGGTCATAGCAGACTGTATTTACCTTGTTTAAAGAGAACAGAGAGCATCTGACAGCATAGGCTGTAAACGTTATCTGCTACTGCTGCTGTAATCTTGGCTGTATGGTGGATGAGAAGGAGGATAAGACACAATCTTGGATTATTTGGCAGCCTAAGAAAGGGCTGAAATCCTAACCCTTATTTAAATGAGGCTTGTGTAACCTATAGGCACCCTTTCATAGCCTGGCTTTTGCAGTAAGTGATACAGCAGCTTTCTGTTTAAACGGACTGATAAGGCTGAGTGATTGTGTGCTGCTATCCTTGGTGCTGAAATGTCTTCCTTGCTTTCCCTCTCTTCTCCCCCTCCATCACCTTCCATTTCAGGAGCCTAAGAAGCGTCTCGGAGGATGACACACAGAAATGCAAGTGACGGTGAGACCCCCGTCTAGAGAAATCTTTCAGCTGCTGGTCATATGCTGCTGACAGTGAACGGAGAAGCAGGATGGTGGTTGAAGGTATGATGTACGTGTTGTGAAACAAAAGATCAGTCTCCTTGCCCACAGGGAGCTTGCTGTCAGAGACACCACAGGGAGGCTGCATTTCTTTGCTGAGGGGCGATCTAGCCCTGTGCAGCAAGCTCTCCACGCTGCACTGGCTTCCACCGATGCTGGGGAGGAGGTAAGCGGTTCGTGCCTCGGCTCCTGCTGTCCAAAGAGGATTGTCGGCGACTAGAGCTGTGGATTCGTGCAGGCATCTTGTCTGGATCCCTCTAGTTCTCAGAAGCAGACTGTTTGCATGCAACCTGCTCTCGGGACTAAACTGCAGCAATCGCACGGAGAAGATTGGATCAATTATGTTTCAGGGGCCACTACATTTGGAGGTCACTGGGTAGGTTGGCGTTAAAAGTCATTCGATTTTGGGTTTCTTTTTTTTTTCCTAGTGAGTTGGGTTCACACTAATGACTTACCTGTTCCTCAGAGCAGTCAGAACTGATCATTGCTATGCTGAGATTGGATTTTGTGCTTGTGAACGACAAGGTCTAAGTGTGTTTCACGACTCCAGAAGCAGACTCAACGGGCACTGTCTGGCTTCCGGCAGAGAAAAACAACCGTGCATTGAGAAAATGTGGATGGGTCTATGAGCATAAGCATGGCTGCTGGAAGATTACTGCTCTACGCTGGACTGTCTTTAGCCCTCTGTGCTCTGGGCATGCTGGCTGTGGCTATCTGCTCCGACCACTGGTACGAGACGGATGCCAGGCGGCACCGGGAGAGGTGCAAGGGCTTCACCAATAGAAGAGTTGACCCTGGTTTCATTTATAACTCCAACAACAACCTGCCCCTGAGGGCTAGCAGGTCTAAGCTAGACCATTGGGAGGGCAAGTTACTTTTAGCCAGGAACAGGAGGCAACTCTTTGCCATGAGTGCCGCCGATGAGTGCAATAGGCAATACAACTCCACCAACATGGGCCTCTGGAGGAAATGCCACCGGCTAGGATTTGATCAAGATATAGAAGATATCATTGCCAAAGGTAAGATCTCTTTACATTGTGTTCCAATGTTGTAATACCCTGTAATCCATGTCATGCCACAAGTAATTCTTTTGGGTTGGCATTGGTTGGTTGTTGAGATCTGGTAATTTTTGGGCAATTATGTGGACAGTTTGATATCTGTAATGTGGTATTTGAGTAGCCATTATTGAAATTTGCAATGCTTCTGCTAAACAGATCAGGGTCCGGATTCACAGTTATGTAGTTTCCGTTTTACGTACGTTGCTTTAAGAATTGAGCTGCTACGCATGCGTACTAGCTTAGTTATGCTATCTACGTACAATTTCTGTACGTAGATTACGCATTCTACATACAGAAATGGTACGTAGATAGCGTAAATAGGCTACTACACATGCGTAGTAGCTCAATTCTTAACACAACGTACGTAAGAGGAAAACGACATAACCGTGAATCTGGAGCTTATCCGACAGACCATCTACAGGTAGAGCCGATATTATTCCACCTTCTGTGGATCATGTGACCTGGATGTCACCTCAGGTGTCCATGATTGTTCTTCAGGTTTGCTATTCATCTCACAGGGGATTGTGCTCCATTGTAAGGTTCAAGCTGACAAACTTGTCCATCTGGAGATAATGGTTTATGATGTTCCCTTCAAATAAATTGGGTTACGAAATTGTAGCATATGCTACAGAAAGCAGCAGCTGTAACTGCTGTATACCACAGTATGTGGCTATCCATATGAATAAGCACAAATGTTCAATTATCCAAAAACAAAACAAAAAAAGTCTTCTGGTAAACTCATTTATATTCAGCTTCCTTGTTTCTGCAAAGCTATCCAACTTGTTGGCCTAAATGGTTTTGTTTCACAGGATGGCTATACTGTCATCAAAGACGGGTTTACTGGAATTTGATTGGTGGCCATGGCAATTTATTCATGCCTTCCGCCCAATCACAGTTCTAATTCACCAACATTCCAACATTCTATCAAGTAGACTGTATTCAGTACAATAGGATCTAAGGGATATGACTAGGTCCTAATGAGTTCATAAGGGCTTGATAGGCCATATTTACTCTTGAATATTGGCTCAGCCTAAAAAAATATGGCGGCTGCCGTCTCTGGCCCTAATTTACCATCCAATGTACAATACAATTGTACAACAGTGTGGTAGGTCAGCAAGTCTTGATCCCGCAGGTGCTTCTAGATCTGAGCTATACCGAGCAGAGCCATTGATTTGTAGAGTAGAAGCCCCGATGTGCTGAGATTTGTAGAGTAATCGATAAACAAGAGTGATTGTTGTTGATCTGACATTTTCGAGGAAGTGATGGAAATGGTGTATTTTAGAGATCTAAGCGCTTTTGAGCGCTGTAAAAACACTTGAACTTGGAGCCAGCTAAAGATGGATGTGGTTTGATGGGCCAATGTCCTGAATCTTGGAAAGTGAACATGCCGGCACTGAAATGCTGGCGCCGTTCACTCATTGGCTGATTCCTAACAGACAGAGTCGTTACTGCGTCTCCTGTCTCATCGAATATGGTAATGCCGACATTGCAATAGGAGACCCTCCAACATGACCCATTCCATTAGGTACAAAATACTCCATTCCTGAGCTTTCAACTGTCACTCACCTGGATTTCAAGAACTAACTGCTGTTTAAAAAACTTTCTTCTCTTCAACAAAGGTGGTTACCATAGTAACTGGCTGGTGGAATCTCAGGAGCAGAGCATTGTGTACCTAATGGAATGCTGGTGGGTATGCAATAACCCTAACTCTGGAAGTGATCCAGACCTCCGTGTTTTGTTATGTACTCCGATGTCTCATGTGCGGACTTTGAACACGTCCGTTACCCTACTTTATATTCTACCGCCGCCCACTCATCTGCATGCCTATCCCCGCCCCCCTTGTGAGCATTTGCCATACGATTGTCACGGAATTACTTGACGGACTGATATGCTTGCGTACGGAAGGAGATCCATTTTGTAAAATCTGGCACACACGTGGGACATATAAAATCCTGGATCTGGCTCCCTAGTACCTAACCTTAATACCTAACCCTAAATACTTACCAGGAAAGCTGTGCCGAGCGTAGCACAAGGGTTTAACTTTCGCCAGTGTACCCGTGGCGAAATATATATTTTTTCTAAATCATATTCGTGTCTAAAATAATCAACCGGACATTATGATGACGACGGTATCACTTTAAAATAAAAAGCCCACCAGGACGGCTCCAACAACCCCTAAATATTTGCCAGAGCCAGGGCTTGTTCTAGGCTAATGGAATCCATTTCATATCTTCCGTTTGAAGCACTTTGAGTGATGTAAACAAGGTCTATAGTGCTACATTCCACTATTATAATTCATATAAGACCAAAGTACAGCTCAAACGAGTATTTAGATGGACGTTGTGGTTGTTAAGTGGTAGAAAATTCATAAAACACCTCCCAAGGGATTGAGAACGCGCCGTACTGGACCTTGTAAGACAAGACATCGTGTAGCCAGAATCCAATGGGCTTCCACTAAGGATCATGGGGATGGATCCAGACTTAAGTACTGTAAGTGCTTGAAATGAGTTACTCCTGGGCTAAACCATGTTGATTGCAGAGGGGGTCAAGGTAATTGTATTCTTTGCAAGCAGGGAAATATCTTTGAATTGCTTACTGCACACAGATACTGACCAGCTTTACTGTCACACTGTTATTTAGATTTGGGCCGGGAAACACCAACTCTCAACTCTAATACTGTTTGCAACAGATGAAATATGACTCCCCTGCAATCAACATGGTTTAGCCCAGGAGTAACTTTCCTATCTTAACTTCAAGCTACTTCTTAAGTCTGAATCAGACCCATTAATGTTATTAAGCTGGTTGTATACAGAATTCTTTGTTCATTATTACTTTGTTATACGTTACTCGCTTTTTTCCCCAACAATTTATTATATTGGGCCATTTCTCAGTGATTATGAAAGGGAACAATAATTCTGAAAAAAATTGCAATTAAAGAAAGCGTTGTGTGTAAACTGAAATAAAACTA
>WWET01000947.1:417745-433203 GCA_011038615.1 Limnodynastes dumerilii
GGGGTTATATAGGATAGATACAGGGGAGAAAAGGGGGTATATAGGATAGATACAGGGGGAGAAAGGGGGTATTTAGGATAGATACAGGGGAGAAAAGTGGGTTATATAGGATAGATACAGGGGAGAAAAGAAGGTTATATAGGGTAGATACAGGGGGAGAAAAGGGGGTATATAGGGTAGATACAGGGGGAGAAAAGGGGGTATATAGGGTAGATACAGGGGGATACGCAGAATGTGCACACGGATTAATTAGCCATTCGGAAGGCATAAACCGGTGGTTTTGCAGAATTCTGGAGGATCTCGTCCCAGGTACTTAAAGTTCACTTAAACCCCCTTCAGATTGCCACTACTCGGTGTTGATCTGAAAGGTACCAGGGGCCTGATCCCGGTTCTACTAACCCGAGACTTAGACACGGGAAAAAAGCTGAGTGGAGGGATTTGTTTACTGTTGCTATGTAGCAGTAAACATGTCCCTTTCTGGGAGCTGCATGCAGCCCCTTCAGACTGTCAGGGCAGACCTGGGACCCAGAATACCCTGCAGTTTTTTAAGGGACCTACCTGTTTTTTTATATTTTTCACCAAAAATCCCCGGAAATAACCTGCCGTGGCTCCAATCTGCAAGTGGCATTAATGTACTATGACTTTACCTGAGAACTTCATTAACATATTTTAATATTATGTTTTTTTGTATATATATATATATATATATATATATATATATTGTAGATCTACTAAGCTGCGGGTTTGGAAAAGTGGGAATGTAATAGGAAAGCTAGAATCTGATTGGTTGCCATGGGCAACTTTTCCACTTTTCCAAACCCTCAGCTTAGTAAATCTGACCCGGAGAGTAATCTCCACTTTTCTGTTTATTTCGTTTTTTTAAATGACAAAAGACAACGATGAACTTACTGCCGGGGACTGTATATGTGAGCGCGATGCTGGGAGCTAATCCCCGGCCTCATGTACAATAGGACAGGATGGTGTCTGAATGCTGCAGCTGCCACATGAAATGTGATCTGGCACAATAATGAATGAGAGCTTGGAGACATGGGCACAACGCCAGCATAGGGGATGCAGATAGACGGCAAACCCCTGCAAAGGCCCCCGGGTGTCTGGTGCCAGTTTCAGACTGAGATTAGGGGCCTTATTTACTAAACTGCTGAAAGAGACAAGTGGAGATGTTGCCCATAGCAACCAATCAGATTCTAGCTGACATTCTTTATTATGTATTAGGAAGGAAAGAGCTAGAATCTGATTGGTTGCTAGGGGCAACATCTTCACTTTTCCTTTTCTGCAGTTCAGTTAATCTGGCTCTAGGATAGATTTGGCCATAAGAAACCTGAAACATAACAAGCTAGAGGTCCAGTAGCAAGGTGTGGGTCTGCGTTACCTTTGAATTGTGAAAGTTCTCCGAAATCGATTGCTTCTGGCTTGAGGAGGAGAAGCAATCGATTATCCCCCGAAGCCAAGACTGCACGGTGAATGGTGGGTATATCTCCTATCCTTACCCTTTTCCTGATACTAACTGCATCTGCAGCCATTGGCAAGTCTAAAAAGGGTGCAATGCTGTTGTGGATTGGCCTTAGGATTTACTGGGAATTATTCCAGTAGCAAAGGTGTTGCGATTGCTGTGGTAGCTACCTTCTAGATCTGGTCCCATGCTGTGAACAGAAGCTCAAAACAGTTAAGGCAATGTAAAATAGTATAAGGGTTGGATTTTGTATCCAAATGTCTTAGTAAGAGCTTTAAATATAGTAGTAAGAGCTTTTAATGTTGTGGTAACAGCTTTAAATGTTATAGTAAAAGCTTTAAATGTTGTGGTAAGAGCTTTAAATGTTGTAGTAACAGCTTTAAATGTAGTAAAAGCTTTAAATGTCATGGTAAGAGCTTTAATGTTTTAGTAAGAGCTTTAAATGTTATAATAAGAGCTTTACATGTTCTAGTAAGAGCTTTACATGTTGTGGTAAGAGCTTTACATGTTGTGGTAAGAGCTTTACATGTTATAGTAAGAGCTTTAAATGTTGTAGTAAGAGCTTTAAATGTTATAGTAAGAGCTTTACGTGTTATATTAAGAGCTTTAAATGTTGTGGTAAGAGCTTTGCATGTTGTAGTAAGAGCTTTAAATGTTGTGGTAAGAGCTTTACATGTTGTAGTAAGAGCTTTAAATGTTGTGGTAAGAGCTTTAAATGTTATAGTAAGAGCTTTACATGTTATAGTGAGAGCTTCAAATGTTATAGTAAGAGCTTTGCATGTTGTGGTAAGAGCTTTACATGTTGTGGTAAGAGCTTTACATGTTGTGGTAAGAGCTTTACATGTTATAGTAAGAGCTTTAAATGTTGTAGTAAGAGCTTTAAATGTTATAGTAAGAGCTTTAAATGTTGTGGTAAGAGCTTTACATGTTGTAGTAAGAGCTTTACATGTTGTAGTAAGAGCTTTACATGTTGTGGTAAGAGCTTTACATGTTGTAGTAAGAGCTTTACATGTTATGGTAAGAGATATGTTGCATGGAAAAGGTTAATCATTAGATATATTTCACTTTGACCCTGAAATACTGTAAATAAAATGCTTTATTTGCAAGGCACAACCTCCACTTCATCCTAAAGGGTTTGGATAACATTTTAATTACTGTCTCCCTATTAGACAGCCCCAGTGTACATTTGCACAGTCAGCTCACGCTCCAGAGAACAGGCTGCATTAACAGAAGTGTACATTTCGCTCCATTGATTTTAAAATGAAAGTTATTGAGTGGGTATCGCACGGAGAGAGGCTGCCAGGAGCCGGCACGCATGTTGCTAGCACTTCCGAAGCTGCTTTGGTCAAAGTCCAGACAACTGATCCAGAAAGGGAGCTGGGTTATATGAACAGGACATCGGGTGCCATGGAATATTTTATTATCCATAGTCATGGACTGTACTAAAGCAAGTGGCAGTTTATCAACGCGTTTCATGTCCTAACAATAAAGCCAATCTCTTTTACATCCGTTACGGTTGCTATGGCGACAGTCACTTTCTGTCTGTCTTCTTCTCCAGATCCAGTTTTCCGTAATGGAAGTGTTTTCAATGGCGGGATTGAGCAGTAGGTGTACGTCACATGCCTAAAGTGGGGGGGGAAGCTGCAGTCTCCGTAAAGAAAATGCTGTTTCCGAAATAGAGACAGCAGAAAGCTGATGTTTGTCTGTCTCTATTTCGAAAATAGAGCTAATTAGAAGAGTTTATTGATGAATGGGAAAGTATATTTACCGGATATATTATATTGGAAACCACCGCCATAGACCCATTGCACCAGACCAGACAGGTGAGTATTATAAGTAGTAGTCTATGGGGAGTCTTAGGATTAGGCAGCGAGGAAAGGAGGCTTAGGGTCAATCTGCAGGGAGGGGAGTCTTAGGCTGTGGGTAAGGGAGTCTTAGGGTTAGACTGCAGGGAGGGGAGTCTTAGGGTTAGGCTGCGGGGAAGGGAGTCTTAGGGTTAGGCTGTGGGGAGGGGAGTCTTAGGGTTAGACTGTGGGGAGGGGAGTCTTAGGGTCAGGCTGCAGGGAAGGGAGTCTTAGGGTCAATCTGCAGGGAAGCGAGCCTTAGGGTCTGGCTGTGGGTAAGGGAATCTTAGGGTTAGGCTGTGGGGAGGGGAGTCTTAGGGTCAGGCTGCAGGGAAGGGAGTTTTAGGATTAGGCTGCGGGGAAAGGAGACTTAGGGTCAGACTGCGGGGAAAGGAGGTTTAGGGTCAATCTGCAGGGAAGCGAGCCTTAGGGTCTGGCTGTGGGTAAGGGAATCTTAGGGTTAGGCTGCTGGGAAGGGAGTCTTAGGTTTAGGCTGCGGGGAGGGGAGTTTTAGGGTTAGGCTGCTGGGAGGGGAGTCTTAGGGTAAGGCTGCGGGGAGGGGAGTCTTAGGGTCAGGTTGTGGGTAAGGGAATCTTAGGGTTAGGCTGCGGGGAAGGGAGTCTTAGGGTTAGGCTACAAGGAAGGGAGCCTCAGAGTTAGGGTGTAGGGGAGGGGAGTCTTAGGGTCAGGTTTTGGGAAGGTGAGAGTTAGGGTTAGGATAATGGAAGGAATGGTTTAGGGTAAGAATTAGGATAAGGATTGGGGTAGGATAAATACTCGCCTCTCGTTGCTGCAGATTCGTCTTCCGGATCTTTCATTGCTTGTCCTCAGCGAGAAAAGAGCAGATAATACCAGAGCCCATTCAAAAGAGCTCTTGCCACCGACCCACATCCCAGTAAGGGCTTGTTATTAATTCTGAATCTGGTCCAGGGTTAGGAATAAATTCAGGATTTTGGATTAGAGTTAGGATTATTATTAGGTTTAAGATTAGGATCGGGATTAGGATTAATATTAGGTTTAGTATTAGGGTTAGGATTAGGGGACCAGATCCAGACCTCCGCTGCTGGAAGGCCATTCCCCTTACTCATACAGAGTTTCCTACCTTAACAGACATGGGGTCAGATTTACTAAACTGCGGGAAAGGAACAGTGGTGATGTTGCTAATAGCAACCAATCAGATTTTAGCTCTCACTTTCCTATTACATACTAGAAAATGTTATCTAGAATCTGATTGGTTGCTATGGGCAACATCTCCACTCCAGCTTAGTAAATCTGGAGTCTTTATCTGCTGCCTTGCATTATGTTAAGAGACGTGATTTCTCCCTGGTTGTACTTCCATGAAAGCGAGACTTTTGTTTTTACTAATCGTAGAGGACGCAGCGAATGTTGTGCTCTTTGTGATTTTGCTCTGATCGGCCTCGGTGACGTTGCAAAGACGCCCACTCACGGTTACCATGGCTACTGCTGTTAGTGATTTCCGTTTGTAAATAATTCTACTTGCGGAATGAGGGACTTTACATTATTTGGAAATGGCTCCTCAGAGATTTTTGCAGATGTTTATGCTTTTTGGTGTGGCATAAACAGACTGGAGGTAAACTGCGGACAAACAGAATCATTTGGAATTAGACAGAGGCGTCAGAAAGTTTTTTTGTGTTAAGGAGGGGTAAAGTGATCCTTTCGTTTTGGCACCCCCCCCCCCATCATGTGCATCTGTAAGCTTTACATATAGCATAACTATTCACACCTGGAGAAGGGGTTAGGCTTTAAGAAGGGAGGATTAGGGTTAGGGCTTAAGGGGAAGGTTAGGGTTAGGCTGTGGAACATGGAAGGTTAGGGCTCATAAGGGGAAGGTTAAGATGCAGGAAACAGAGGGTTAGGGGAGGGTGAAGGGTAAGGTAGGATGCAGGTACTTACTTGATGGCGGATAACTCTTTGCGACTGTGGGAGCGCTGTAGAAAATGGAAACTGTCATCAGTTGACATTTAACTCCAGAACAATGGCCTGTCCTAAAATGGATATATAACTATATACTGTATATATATATATGTAAAATTCTCAAATAAATATTTATATTCTCCTGTCATAAAAACCTCAAAAACCTTTGTTACCATTCCACTGACTCCTCCGCGGTGACCGCTGACTCTTCTGTATATATAATGAGACCTTAGGTCACGTCTACATCACCCGTCAATGACTGTGGATCTGATTCACACTCAGTGCGGTGAAATAAGAAATGACCTAAACACATGTGTAGGAGCTCATTTACTCAATCTACTTACCATTTAGGTACCTTGCAGTCTTCAAAGACCGCTCGTAGTAACTTAGGCAGGCGGAGGCGTTCCAAGGCAGCCTCAGGGAGGAGGTGGGTGGGGGGAATGTAAAAGGAAGCTACGCACGGTAAGATAAGGTAGCCCTATGGCACTCTTAAAGATTGGCTTTAATGTTAGGACATGAAACGCGTTAGGGACCTAAAAACGGAGGGTGGGTTCGGGACAGGTTGAGTGAGTTAGGTGCAGATCGGTCCGCACCTAACTCACTCTGTGAATCAGGCCCTGTTTAGGAGGTTGGAGGAAGAAGGCAGCTCTGGGCATGCTGGGAAGGCCCGCCCCCAATGAATCCATGTGACTGAAAGGCATTTCAGTCATAGAGACTCATCATTAATATCACTGGAAGGTAAAACACTGATGAGTGCATGTGACTGAAATGCCTTTCAGTCATAGAAGCCTACAAGCTGCCCCCTGCTCTCCCTTAGACCACGCCCCTTCACATTTGGAAGGGGTGATTGCACTTCCCTTTTGTTACGCCACGTGGATATAAACCAATGAGAATGATCCATGTGTAAATAGGCTGGTTTTGTTTTCAGATGACAGAAAGGTGTAGGGAGTTGGAGCGACGCTAAGTATTTGAAACTTTATGGGCCGTCTTCACAGACACGTTTTTGCGCCGAGTTCCGTGCTTATTTTTAGGATCGAAGTAACCGCGCAATGCTATTTACGTTGAATTTACACACGGAAATCCATTAGGCACGTACGTGTAAATCGCACTTGGGGACATACGTGCGGAAGGGCGGGGTTGAAATCCGTACGGACAAAGTGATGTGAAAGTGGGTGTGGGGACATTTAATTGACCATTTGAGGGTGCGGTTAGTTAGATACGCACGTACGTAAGTATTATACGCTCGTAAATGCACACGTAGAGATAAGGGTTCCCTATCGAGGCGTAAGTCACCGAAAACCCGTCCGTGTGAGAAGAGTGTCATGGGTGTCATGGGTGTTGCCTTGCAACGATACGTGCTGTATAATTGCGTACCCCATGGCCGCATGCTGCCACAAACCAATTGGTGCACAAAGGGGGCGGAGTTACGGCACGAGGGAGGGGCTTGTAAGAGGGTTCCAGAATCCTTGTGAACGCTTTTAAATTCCTGATGTTGCGGCAGAGCAGGTGATGTGAGTGAGCATGACAGGAAGTACCACTCAGAAAACACTCTGTTTTTTTGGCTACTTGGTTTATGGAGGAACAAAAGCCGGGATTTGCAATATTAAATCTGATCAATACTGAATAAATTGTCACCGCTCAAAATAATTCCAGTGAAAATTCCTTATGAATCTGGCATTGACCCTGCGGGCAGCTGGCATTGCCAGGAGAGAAGCCAGATAGGTGACGCGTTCACGGAAGAGCTCAGATTGTGTGTGGATCTGGCACAGGTGTCTGCAGGCACAGATTACTCGCTGTCTGCTCTAATTGATTCTACAATTTATTTATACAGAAGATAATGTAATTCTTATCTCATCCAGAGCTTAACCCAAGCCATTAGTGACTCCTCTACCAAGCTTGCTATGCAGTGACACACAGGTTGAAATTGCGCTCCCTGCAAGCAAGGGATCTCAGATACAGGTCCAGCAATTATCTACTGGGTAATAAAACCTCAAGGACTTGCTCTTAACATCCATGGGGGAGGAGGAAGAATGTTGCCCATACAACACTGAGGATAACTGCCCCCTTGTGGTAGCCTCTATTTAAGGCCCAGGTGGATATGACTGGAGTCAACAGAATGACTTTCCAAAAAAACAGTCCAGAAGAGCAGGGTGTGGGTCCCCTATATCGATAGGGCCGTTCTCTCCCTGCCAGCTTTGAACTGGCTGGGAAAACGATTGCTTCTGTCTCACAAAGGCATAACAGTCGATCCCTAGAGCACCAAACACGGTGCTCCAAAAGGTAAGTAAGGATTCTATCCCCAACACTCTCCCTAATCCTTACCCAAACCTCCCCTTTTATTACTCTAACCCCCCTTTCCCCGCAGCCTGACCCTAACCCTCCTTCCCTGAGCCTAACCCTAAATCTCCATCCCCACAGCCTAACCCTAACCCCCCCTTCCCCGCAGCCTAACCCTAAGTCTCCATCCCCGCAGCCTAACCCTAACTCTCCCTTCCCCACAGCCTAACCCTAAGTCTTCCTTCCCCGCAGCCTGATTTTACCCCAAACCCTAACCCTCCCTTCCCCAGAGCCTAATCCTTCCCTCCCCCTAAGCCTAAAAGTCCCCGGAGAGGTTACTTACCATTCGAAGTAGTAAAAAATTAAGGTTAGGATTAGGAATTAGTGTTAGGAAATACATTTTGGGTTAGGAATTTGGGTTAGGAATTTGGGTTAGGAAAAAGGTTTAGGAATTAGCATTTAGATTATGGTTAGGAATTAGGGTTAAGAATTAGCATTAGAATAAGGTTTAAGAATTGGGGTTAAGAATTAGGGTTAGGAAATAGATTAAGGAATTAGCATTTAGATAAGGGTTAGGAGTTAGGGTTGAGAATTAGGGTTAGTATTAGTAATAAGGGTTAGGAAATAAGAGCAAAATTAGGAATTAGGGTTGGGTTTTAGGGATTAGGGTAAGGAATTAGGTTAGAAAATAGGTTTAGGAATTAGTATTAACATAAGGGTTAGGAATTGGGGTTAGGAATTAGTTTTTGTGTTAGGTATTAGGGTTAGGAATTAAGGTTAGGATTAAAGTTATCTTTAGGGTTAGGAATTAATTTTAGGGCTAGGAATTAGGGTTAGGAACTAAGATTAGTAATTAGGGTTAGTGTTAATAATAATAAGGGTTAGGAATTAGTGTCAGGGTTAGGAATTAAGATTAGGAATTAGTTTTAGGGTTAGGAATTAGGGGGAGGAATTAAGGTTAGGTTTGGGTTCAAGGGTTAGGAATTAGGGTTAGGAAAAAGGTTAAGCAATTGGCTTTTAGATTAGGGTTAGGAATTAAGGTTATGGTTATGAATTAGGTTAAGAAATTAGTTTTAGGTTTAGGAATTCGAGTTAGAAATTAAGGTTAGAAGTAGGGATTAGAATTGGGAATTAAGGTTAGGAGTTAGGAATTAGTGTTAGACACTGATGGAAAACAGCGACTGCGACTTCCCTCCCTTAAAATGCCTCTTAGAACACAAATGGCTGAAGCTCGAGTTGCATTGAGACCTGAATGGGGCGCAGTGCAATATCACGCCACGATACGCCAGCTGGCTAACACTCACACCTTGATTGGCTCCTTTGCGGTCACTGCACAGTATCCGGTATGTTATGTTACCTGGACAGAATTCTAAGCAGATGAGGGTAGAAGCGAGATGCAGATGTTGATCATAACTTACGTCAGGTGTGTTTACTGTCACAAGATATTTATGTCTGAGACGAGAGCATGAAAAATGTGACAGTAAGTGTGAGGAAAGCGGCTGATAAATCTGGATTCTAATATGCCGATGGCACTGACATGATGATAAGAGGAATTCACAATCCGCTAGAGATTCTACGGCATCCAAATAAGAACGGCGGCTTCTGCGCAGCCAATTCTGACATCACCATAGCCCACAATCGAGGCCCATATTGTTTATTGGTTAGGGTCAAATTTCTCACCCAGCCACGGATGCCTTCAGGGTCAGGGGACTGCCAGGATTTTTATCCTGGGGCACGGAGAGAGAGGGGGACCTGCTAATACTCACCTTAGCTCCCCAGAAGCAGATACCGGTGATAGGATAGGACTTCCCTCCGCATCTGACGGCAGTTACTGTAATCATAGCTGCAAGTCCCTGGCTGTCCACCTGTATGTGTCATCATGATTGACACCAAATGTGGCCCCAAACTTTCTAGGGTGCACTCAGGACTGAATCCAATCTTATAAAAAGGGGGCGTTTTTTTGATCAGTGACGGGGAAGGACGGGAAGCTAAAGGCAGATCCGCTATGTGGAAGGGGAAATATGCAGATAATACAGTGAGGGCTAAGCAGTATTACCCTTTTACCCCGTCCCCACCTGGTGGCTCCCTCTCAACCTCTCACTGTGCTCTATCCCCTCCTCCATGATCTGCCAAGCTTGACACCTCGCATTTTGCCTTGCTGTCTGTCCTTGCTTCACTTTATTGTATTTTTGTGTTATTTTTATATTTGTATTGTATTGTATTATATTGTATTTTATTATGTATTACACGGTCCATCCTTGCCCTGTATGTCTGTACTGTATTTTATTATTGTATTTTGTTTGGCGCTGCGGACACCTTGTGGCGCCTTAAAAATAAACGATAATAATAATAGTCATAAGCAAATAGTTCCATTTGTGAGCTTTACTTTGTCCCACTTTCAGAATTCAAATTCCAGAGTGACGGAATGTTGTGTTATATTAAAATTTTGTGAACAGTCATCAAAACTCCCGTCCAGTAAGGTCACAATGGCCGAGATCCAGAAAAACGCTTCTGTGCGAATTTACGTCTGGTCCTTTCACTTAAAGTTTAATAATGTTAAGAGCTCGGAGGATAGAAATAAATGTCGACATAGAGGGTGGGGATTGATGATGCAATTTATGCAAATCGTGTCCCAGAGCCCCGCCCATGACCATCAATGACACTTTTCATAATATTGCTAGGAATTGGGGGTGGGGATTGATGATGTAAATTACAATAAATCAAGTCCCACCCAATCCCTAGTGACACGAGGAATACCGGGTGGAACGCCCAAATTTCATGAGTCTCCCTGACATATTCCGGGAGAGTTGGCAACCTTGGACCTGATCCAGACCTACGCAAATACTACGCCCTTGAGCTTAGCGTATTTACGCCAGTGTACCTACGAAGCACTCCCCTAGACACAACCCTCGGTCGGCCGTATTTATGCCATCTTACGCCGACCAAAGCCTACCTGAATTTTTCTGAGCGTAACCACGTGCGTCCGTAGGCTCCATGCGTAGTTACGACGCTTAGCACACCCAGACTGTACGATTTAAATACCTCTCCCTGCCCACAAAGCATCATTTATGGGTTTCATATGGCTGGCACGCCGTTTGTTTCGTTGTTACGAAGCTGGTACGCTCAAGACCCATGCGCTCAGCGTTTCTTATTTTCTGCCTTACGCATGTGTAGTAAGTAGAAATAGGCGCTTTTACGCTTACGAAAAGTGTAAAAACACGGGCAAGCGTAGGTCTGGATCAGGCCCCTTGATTTTAACTAACGAGCTCAGCAAGCCCTCACTGTACTAGTACCATACTGTCCATCCCCCCCATCCCCACCATTGTACTTGGTCCCAGGACGGAACTCTAAAACTAGAGGATCCCGAAGCGGACATTTAATGATCCCAGCCATCGGAAAACGTCCCCTATTCGAAAGTTTGGATCTGTTGCTACAACAGCAACAGGCCTTCCTGCAATGCCTGCCCTTTAAATCTATCAGGAGTGGCAGAATGAGCTTGGGAGAGACACAGGGAAGACGGAGGACTTTCTGCCCCATTAATCTCAGGAGAGCGTCTGACCCAAATCTAGGGAAGGAACAAATCTTTCTAAATGTCAGCCTTCACACCAAAGGGGCTAATTTTAGACTGTAATATTTCAATGGCTGAATCCCTGGGTGCAGAGTATGTGTGTGTACGTCTGTAATGGCGTAAGTGTTCCCCCCGCTCTGTCTGGGTCACAGCAGACGGCGATGATAGAACAGGAGCAGCGGCGCAGGAGAATGTAACGCATCTATTCACTATATCACTGAGCTGGACGGACTTGTAATAACATCGGAACTGACCCAGGCCTAGGCTACCGCCAGGGCCGTCTTAACACTATGGAAGGCCCTGGGCAAAGCAATGCACAGAGGGACCCTACCAGTCCATTCACAGGAATAAAAGCGTATTCAAAACTTTTGAACATTATGGGGTAGATCCAGAACTAAGTACGTTAGCGTATTTACGCTGACCAAAGTATGTACAAGCGAGGGGGAGTGCCTAAAAATTACGCTACGCGATGAAACAATGAGAACGTAGGTCTGGATCTGGGCCTATAAGCTTTGAAAAACACAGACATTTCAACATATCAATGAAAATTCATCACACTGTGTCCTCCTGCTTCCCCCTGCCCCTTCATTGCACTGTGCCCCCTTCATTATCACAATGTTTACCCTTTATCATCACACTGTGCCCCCTTCACACCTTTGCCCCTTCTTGTGTGTCTCTGCAGACATCCAAACTCCTCCTCTTTGTGAGTGTCCAGCCAGCCCTTCTGTCCCCTCCTTGTGTGTCCAGCCAGCCTTCTGATTTTCAGAACAGTCAGCCTGAAAATACCTTCATTGCTGGGGTCAGGCAGCAGTCCTCAAGGGTCCCGAGACCTGTGGGACCATGGGCCCAGTAGAAAAGATGGCCCTGGCTGCCGCTGCACTCGGAGCTACGCTGAAGCCAGCCCGTACTGTGCTATTAGCAGGGCTGCCACCAAGAGTTCGGGGGCCCCAGGACACGGTCCGTGATGTCACATATGGTGTCGGTGGTGCCGTGGACCTGCTGTTTATGATTCACAGCTACTTCCCTGCGCATTGGCCTGCTGTTCTGCAGCAGTAAGTGCTGGCTGTAGGATACCGCTGATACCTGCTGCTGGAGAGGGAAGGGGAGTATTTGCAGCGCCCCCCCCTCTCTCTCTCTCTCTCGCTCTCTTTGGACCCGGGACAAAATGTCCGACAGTCGCCCCCTGATGGTGGCCCTGACTATAGCATTCACCCCCCTCATATCAGCTTTCAGCCCTGTCCCGCAGGAATTCTGGATCTAGATGATGCTCCCGCTTGTGCCGCTTTCCCCCTTGATGGAAATCTGAATGTGGACCCTTAGGCCTATTTTATCCCAATTCTGGTATGTTAAGGTAACACAGCATACTTGTCAGCTCTCCTGGAATGGAGACTCAAAATTTAGGCTGGGCTCCCTTATTCCTTTCAAGCCTCCTGCATTTGGCCAATAGCAGAGCTTGATGATACGCATTGTGACATTAGGTCCCGCCCCCCCGGTTCCAGACTTGCTGCATTGGGGGATGCAGTATCTAATCCTAGCGGTATCCATGCTTTTGTGAAAGCCCTCCCTTCCATTTCTGGTGCCCTACATTAACACTTCCTGTCCATCCCCACTGTAAATGGTTTAAATGACAGTTCAAAAGTCTGTATAACGCGGTTGGCATAAATGTAAATAAGAAAGGCGGAACGCGTTGGGGAACATTTTGATCATGCAGATGCCATTCTGATAGTGGGTGTTTTACAATCACTTTGCAGGTGTCTGGATTCAGTCTAGTATTGTGATTTCGTAAGGGAGGAGGGGGGGCAATTTAATACAAATCGCAGCATCATGGTTCCACCCCCATCCTGCTTCACACTGTTGTGATCGTCACGCAGAATTCCCGTCATGAAGTCCGGGAGACTGTCAGCTCTGCAGGAAGAAATGAAAAGCTGCCAAGTGTGCTATAATATAAAGTGGGTGATCTCCCTAAAGTGTTGGCAATCTCCCTGATGTTGATTCAGTTCCAGAGTCATTACGGTATGATGACAGAATTTTTTGTCCTAATTCCCTGCATTGCGGTCTATGGAGGCTGCCATTTTCATAGAGGCCAAGATATAATTAAAGACTGGCAATTATCTAAGACAACATGACTTCAATAATGGAGACAGAAGTGAAAAATACACTTTGGTCTCTTGTGAATCAGCTGCAGCGTCACCCACTTTTATCTTTTCTATAAGGATGAAGAAGTCAGCGGATCCTATTCACAGTCTCCACAATAACACTGAAAGTATTTATTCACTGACAATATAACAACCAATCAATATGCCACCATTTTGTTTGAGGAATAGTTTTTCTGGCAGCGCTAAACACACAAGGGTGGAGCTATTCACAGGACACACCCCTTTGGTGCAGGACCTTCAAGGTGGTATCACAATCTCACTGATACTCATT
Organism: Limnodynastes dumerilii; assembly: GCA_011038615.1. Classification (NCBI taxonomy): domain Eukaryota; kingdom Metazoa; phylum Chordata; class Amphibia; order Anura; family Limnodynastidae; genus Limnodynastes; species Limnodynastes dumerilii. The sequence continues at coordinate 431,268 of WWET01000947.1, forward strand.
TGTGGAAGTTGGCAGCCGCGTGTTATACAGTATATTTATAACTACTGCTTTAGACAAAAGTTACCAGCGCCTGCTTGCTTACCAGCATCACAGGAGCCATATGTGTTTGTGATTTAGAGAAATATTATGGACTTTAGTGGCAGAAAACAGATACTGGCAGACATTCCCTTTCTCTTCACTCCCTCTGCAATATTTAAAGATATTTTACTTAAAAAAAAAAATTCAACACTTTGTTTCTAAGCAAACAAAAGCTGTCGCTGACCAAGTAAAGACACGGCGGATTTTACATCTGTGCCTGCAGAGAGCTGATAACACTGTTTTGAATGGAGAGAGCAGTAATATGAAGATTCCAGCTGTTTTCTGATTCCCCCCCCCCTTTCCGGTATGTAGTAAAGACCCAGTTTTATTTACAGCCTGATGAAGGAGTGGGTGGGGCTTGAGGATGTAAAGTGCTGCACACTGGCTCCGCCCGCTGCATTCTTAGAACCTTTTCGACTCTTTAACAAAATGGCTTCCTCCGTTGCAATGGTGGATCCAAAGGGGGCCCACAATAAAGTGTCTTGCTCTGAAATACCCTTCACTGGTAATTAATAGTTATTTAGTTAAATAATACTTACTAAAGTGAATTTTGACTGACAGTCAAGCAGTCTTAATGGGCGGGGCCATTTAAATAGTCAAGAGAGGTGGAGCTTAGAATATGTCCCTATCTTATCAATTAGTATAAATAGCCCCACTTGCATCTCTGTAATGTCACTAATAATAGTTAACGGCATCCTGATTTTCTTTCCTGCTGTGCCTGTGTATGGAGGCCTAATATGCATCGAGATGCAACATGACCGATGATGCATTCCGTGCAGTAATGGCCTCCGACAGTGGGGTGTGATGTACCTGGTGTTCACATGGTGGGCGGTGGGAAACCGATGCAAAATGTACAGTAAATGCTTGGCTAAGCCCTCACGCCTGATTTGGCATTGTACACTCGCCCCATTTTACCTGTTGCGGGTGCGTAAAACTTAGGGTAGTGGTCAGAATTCGTAAGGTGCGTGTGTGTGAGGGGAATGTACGAATGGACTTATTTGTGAGCGATCGCACTTTAATCAACACCCAGTCCAAGGGCTAGATTTACTAAACTGGAAAAGGGTTAGGGTTAGGCTGCAAGGGGATGGGACTTACGGCTAGGCTGCGAGGGGAAGGGACTTACGGTTAGGCTGCGAGGGGAAGGGACTTACGGTTAGGCCGCAAGGGGATAGGACTTACGGTTAGGCTGCGAGGGGACGGGACTTAGGGTTAGGCTGCGAGGGGAAGGGACTTAGGGTTAGGCTGCGGGGGGACGACGACACTTAGGATCAGGCATGGAAAAAAGGAATGTTGTATATGTGCCTAGTAATCCACTTCTGCCAGTTGCTGTGTGCCCAGCCTCCATTTGCACCCCTTATTTGTGTCCAGCCTTCTTTTGTGTCCCCTGATATATGTTCAGCTTCCTTTTGTGCCCCCTTATATATGTACAGCCTTCTTTTGTGGCCCCTTATATATATTCAGCCTCCCTTTGTGCCCCTTATATGGATCATCCTCCTTATGTGCCCCCTTGAATATGTTAGCCTCCTTATGTGCTCTCTTATATGGATCAGCCTCCTTATGTGCCCCCTTATATGGATCAGCCTCCTTATGTGCCACCTTAAATATATTAGTCTCCTTCTGTGCCCCCTTATAGGATCAGTTCCTTCTGTGCCCCCTTATATGGATAAGCCTCCTTATGTGCCCCCTTTTATGGGTCAGCCTCCTTATGTGCCCCCTTAAATATATTAGCCTCCTAATGTGCCCCCTTATATCAGCCTCATGGGCCCACTTTAAATAACACCTTAAATAACTATTTTTTTTTTATTAAAAAGCTATTAATTAACTCACTTACCCTCTCCTTTGCCTCTTTCTCCTTACT
>WWET01000947.1:443615-459907 GCA_011038615.1 Limnodynastes dumerilii
TATTATTATATTATTGCACAGATACTGACCAGCGTTACTATCACACTGTTATTTATCACCTCTCATCTCTAATACTATTATATTATTATTATATCATTACACAGATACTGACCAGCGTTACTATTACACTGTTATTTAGGCTTGGGCTGGGGAACATCCTCTCTCAAATCTACTTTACTATCACACTGTTATTTATCACCTCTCATCTCTAATACTATTATATTATTATTATATCATTACACAGATACTGACCAGCGTTACTATTACACTGTTATTTAGGCTTGGGCTGGGGAACATCCTCTCTCAAATCTACTGTTTGCAGATGAAATGTGTCTACCCTGCAATCCGGGACATGTTAAGAAGCGAGGGGACTCTAAGGTCTAGATTTTAGTGCAGTGTGTGCTTCGGGGCCCCCTTTTCTGAGGGGCCCATATGTACTTGATAGCCTGCATCCATTATAAATACACCTATGACTGCAATGGTTTTGCTTAGGTGTAACTTTCCACCTGTTTTCCTCTTATTTTTAATCTCTGGATACAGTCCATTATGACCAGGGTTGCCAACTCTCACAGAGTATCCGGGAGACTCATGAACTTTGGCCATTTCTCCAGGCATCTCAAGAGCGTAGACAGATCTCCCGTAATGGGCGTGTGGCCATGATTTGACGCAAATTTTACCCCAACCCTTTCCCTAATCCTTAGCAAGAGCCTAACTTTAAAAGTCCCCAGAAAAGTTACTCACCTCTCCAGTGGCATCTGTGGCAGGTGCGACGGGTCCTTCCGAAAAGGAATGGGCAAGTGTGCCGATCCATTAAAAAAAATCTAAAATGCCTCAGGAGTCTACCTAAAGATTTTGGAGTGATTTTTCTGGTCTGGCCACTTGGAAAACCATAGCTCCATCGCCATCATCATCAATTATTTACTTAGCTCCACTAATTCTGCTGCCAATCTTGGAACCAAACCCATGACTTCAGCATTGTGAGGCATAAGTGCTAATGACTTGAGCCTCTGTGTTACCCATTACATCATGATCAGTCACAGGCAAGTTGTGGCACTCCTGATTGCTAAGAAACTACAAATCCCATTACCCCTTGCAAAGGTATCACCTTTGCTTATGCTGTTGGTGCATGCTGGTAATTGTAGCTTCACAACATCCGCAGCAGTTTTCTTTGTCATCTCTAGTTCACGGAAAGGTCCAGACTCCAAACAAAGGGCCGTATTCAGAGATCCATTTTCGAGGGCAGTCGCGTGCGTATTCTAGGATCCAATGAAATTTTATTTATGTACTTTATGTAGACTATACGCATGTAAGTGCCTCACGGACGTACATGTGAATCGCACTTGGGGACATACGCACGGAAATCCAAAAATGGATCTCTGAATACGGCCCAAACTGAGGGCACAGGAAAACGTGTTTTCTGCGAGCGCGCACTACAAGCTTCCCAATCAACGCAGAGAATTAGAAGAGTAACGGCTTGTAAATATAGTGAAATAGGGACAAAGCCAGAGACAAGTCTTCACAACTGGCAACTGTCCCTGCAATTGAGGTTGACGTCTAAGTAGGCTCCACACTTATTATATCCAAGCTTCTGGCTGGGACATTGATCAGGCCGGCAAACCAAAAGCAAATTCGAAGACGAAGGAGACAGGGATTAAAGACGCGTTGACAGAAGCAAGGCACAACCCAATAAACGACATAAGTAAAAGCTTCTGAGTGTAATCATGTGTTAGACAAATTAATAAATTGTTTATTGAACAGTCAGGACCATAATTTAATCTTCAGGGAAGTGAACGGAAGACAGACTCCCCCTCCGCTGTAGTGTAAACACCGCGTCTGAACTCTCCCTCTCTGTAATTAAACGCTCTCGTTTTTGGAAGGCTGGAGACACGTGCCATGGCTGTCGGGAGGGGGTATGGGGCATTACAGCAGCCTAATCCTGTATGCAAATACAGATAGTGACACAGAATACAGGATACAGAAGTCTTTCCGATGGATGGGCAGGATGCGTATGGCGTTTACGCTAATGGGAGGGGGGTATACGGCGAGGGCCCTCTGTACTTTTTAGACTTTCTAGACTCCATATTAAGTGTGGTTGGAAATTTTAAGGTAGGGGTCAGGGAACGTAAGTCTGTAGAAGTAAGGGGGTGGCTTCGACTTGCCTCCGCACAAATGGCGCCCAGAACGCCATCACAAGTTCATAGCACGGAGGCTGAGTCTGAAACGCTAGCAACTGATAAGAGCATCGGCCCGTTTGCAGGGATAATGGGCCTGATTGACAACTAAGCAAGAACAGAACCTCCGTACGGATTTTTAAGAACGGTTAAACTGAACACTGCCCAGAACTCAGAACTCCGCACTGATACTATAGCCGCCTGATTCACAGATAAGAACGGCTACTTAGGAATGATTCAGGCTTCGGATGACTTCTGCATGTGTGGCTAGAGGGGCAAGACTCTTAATGCAAATGACTAGCACTTGGCTACACTTGGTAGCCCCCTACCATTTTTAGGTTAGTCTCGTTTGGTTCTTAGCTAGCCTAGGCGTCTTCTGTTACTGCTTATAACGTTTAATGACGCTGTACATTTTATAAAACATTTTTTATTGCATTAAATCAATATTATTTTTTATTTTTATTATTAATTTTGGAATAAATAGATTTCATTAGAAGAGGATTTTTAATAGTAAAAACAATCATTAGTAAAAATAAAATACAGTTATAAAAAAAATATAAATACCCCAAATATACTAAACAAACTTATTTAAAAGTATTAAACAGGAAAAACATTGTTGCACAGCACATTAAGGGTTAAACAAACAATGAGCCAAGTTTAAGTTTGAACAAAAATAATTGCAACATTCATTTAAGGCTTATATAATAGTTTACACATTGATACTAAAAGATTTTGTGTTTTCAAACAATTGCATTTAGGGGCCGATCTGTGATTGTTAATTAACTTTAAGAACCTAACGACCTACGACCGTGTGACTTACAGTAAAGGAAAATATCGGCACTTAAATCTACGCATCCAGAAAACCGTCCCGTACTTACCAGTCCTGAAGCTGGGGGTGGGGTTAGCTTGATTCTTTGCTGTGTGATTCGCTGTTACGGATCTGGTCTGTGCGTATATTATGGCACGTTCCTAAATTCGGGCCGTATTCAGAGAACCGTCTGAAAAAAGTACGCAATTATCCCGTACACGCGTATCTAACTGACCATGACCACTCCTTCATTAAAATCCCTCCCCCCTCCCGATTTTATTTAAATTCTCACGTGCGTACTTTAACGTGGGAGATTTGTGCGTATTTACCCACGTGCGATTCACATGTCCGTTTGGGAGGCACTTCCGCACGTATAGTCTATGCGAACTACGGAAATAATTCTACTACGCATGCGCAGTTGAAACAAACCTAAAAATGCCGCAAAAACGGTTCTCTGTATACGGCCCTTCATTCTTAAGTGTGAATCAGGTCCAGCGTGACTGAGGATTGCGGAAGAGTGTCAGGCACTTACTGTTCCAATGGACACTTGCTCAGCGCTGCTGGATCTAAGGGCGCCTGATCGACACTCGCTTCACGCTCTCACGCCTGATAGACACTACGCAGATTAAACATGATGTGGATGGGTGAGTATGTTTCTACTTAGGGATAGACCAGGCGCGTTACTATTGGGAGGTGTAAGAGGAGCAGCTGCTGTTGGGCCCATGAGGAGAGGGGGGGCTCGTGGCAGCCACTAGCCCTGCACTGTAAGCAAGTTGTCAGATGCTGCGTTCGGCGCTCCATGTATGAGTGCTGAGCGATGTTTATAAATACATTGCTTCTTTCATGTAGGCGGGCCGGCTAAGCCCCTCCCTCAGTTATGCATGGCTCCGCCCAGTCATACGCCATTCATACTCAGGCACCGCCCTCTTGATATGGGGCCTGAGCCTATCACATTCCACACCAGGGTTAGACTGTGACCCCTGATGGACACTTCCAGACTTGACTGTTACATCTGATCTACACTGATGTCGCAACGTGGACAGGTAAGTACTATACTTTCTATTAGGGTTATGGTTTGGCTGGGTTAGGGAAAGGGTCCAGTTAGGGTTATCTTTAGGGTTAGCATTAGACTGCAGTTAGGGTTAGGGTGCAGTTAGGGTTAGGTTTAGTGTAAGGCTGCAGTCAGTTTTTAAGCATGGTTAGGGTGAAGTTAGGGTTAGTGTTAGACTGCAGTTAGGGTTATGGTGGGGTTAGGTTGAATGTTAGTGTTAGGCTGCAGTTAGGGTTATAGTGCGGTTAGGTTTAGTGTTAAGCTGCAGTTAGGGTTACAGTGCGGTCAGGGTTAGTGTTAGGATGCAGTTAGGGTTACAGTGCGGTTAGGGTAAGTGTTAGGCTGCAGTTAGGGTTACAGTGCGGTTAGGGTTAGTGATAGGCTGCAGTTAGGGTTACAGTGTGGTTAGGTTTAGTAATAGGCTGCAGTTAGGGTTAGGGTGCGATTAGGGATAGATTGAGGGTTAGTGTTAGGCTGCAGTTAGGGTTAAGGTGCGGTTAGGGATAGGTTGAGGGTTAGTGTTAGGCTGCAGTTAGGGTTACAGTGCGGTTAGGGTTAGTGTTAGGCTGCAGTTAGGGTTACAGTGCGGTTAGGGTTAGTGTTAGGCTGCAGTAAGGGTTACAGTGCGGTTAGGGTTAGTGTTAGGCTGCAGTTAGCCATTTTGTCAGTATCCAGGGAAATTGCGCTTTTGTGTACTCGGCTTCCAATCCGCTCGCCAACATTACAAGACCCCTAAAAGCACCTTAATGACGTAAGTACATTCTAATGAATTCATGGCTTCCACTATTAAAAGCAACAGGTAGACATAAATAAACGTGCAGATTCCGTATTATATTCCAGTTTGATTAGAATGCCGGTGTTGTTCCTGAAGACGCGTAGAGCTTGTTTTGCCTGGAGAAACAGTCATCCATCTGGGATAATCTGTTGATAGCCTCCCCACATTATGTGGCCTCATGTTTCAATGTCACCCCTACACATAGCTCACAGAACATGAAGTGTTGGACCCAGTAACGGCTTCTGACAACCTCACAGACTCATTTATCAGCTTCCCATTACTACAAAACTACAACAAGGAAAAAATGTCTCTCCTGTCCAGAGACCAAGGGCCAGATTTACTAAGCTGGAAAAGTGGCGATGTTGCCCATAGCAACCAATCAGATTCTAGCTGACGTATGTAATGGATTTACGTATGTTACGGTCTAATCCGGCCCATACTGTCCAATTTAAATGCTTCCCTCCGCCTCCAAAGCATAATTACAGGTGTCGTATTGATGCCCCCGTCCCTTCCTTCGTATTTACGCTGATAGTACGTACATTAGGAGTTATGCGGCGTAACATCTGCCGCGCTCATGCGCAGTAAATAAAAATAGCCGGTTTGATGTCATCGGCTAGCGTACTTAACTCAGGATCTGGTCCAATGATAATAAACATACAAATAAAAGATCCACGAGACTTGAGCTAGAGCTGAAAGCATTCAACCAAACTGAATGAATAAAAATAATAATAATAATAATAACAACACTAGAAGATTTTACATAAAGAACATTTGCCCCCTGTACCGGGACTATCTTTTCAGTGGATGCAGTTGCCAGTTCGAACGGTTGATTTACGACACCTGTCTTATTACCAGATTGTTAGAGTTAGGCTGTGGGACAGGGAGGGTTAGGACTAGGCTGCTAGAAGGGGAAGGTTAAGGTTGGGTTGTGGGATTTGGATGGTTAGGGTTACGATAGTAGAAGGGGAAGGTTAGGGTTATGTTACTAGAAGGGGAAGGTTAGGGTTGGGTTGTGGGATATGGAGGGCTAGGGTTATGCTACAAGAAGGGGAACATTAGGGTTGGGTTGTGGGTTATGGAGGGTTAGGGTTAGGCTACTAGAAGGGGAAGGTTAGGTTTAGGCTACTAGAAGGGGAAGGTTAGGGTTAGGATATTAGAAGGGGAAGGTTAGGGTTAGGCTGTGGAACATGGAGGGCTATGGTTAGGCTACTAAAGGGGTAAGATGAGGGTTAGGCTGCAAGACATATAAGGTTAAGGTTAGGTAACTAGATGGGTAAGGTTACGGTTAGGGGATGGTTAAGGTACCTGTCTTTTTCAAAGATCCTCCAGGAGCTATCAGAACGCTTTTGCGCTGGAAACATCTTTCTTTCTCATTGCCGTTGCCAGTACACTGTAAGCATGTAATTCGTCGCAAATCAGCTGATCGCAGAGGCAAACCACACCCCCTTCCAGTCTTGAGTGACTTAGTCGAACAATTCCGTGTATGTTGCTGGAGGGGCCAAGATCTGCCGGGGATTGTGATGGTGCTTTCAAAAACCTGGAGGATAGCTCATATTTGATTGGTTGCCATGGGTCACTCCTGCACTGTTCAATTCATACTTGCCAACTTATGTCTTCTCCTCTGTGGGAGATTCCAGTGGGGAGAGCCAGCTGACAGGCCTCGGGGCGGTGTGGTTTTATAAGCAAGGTTAAAGGCAATATAAGACCTTTCATTTTTAGGGAGACAGTCATGTCCTTGATGTGCATCAGTTGTCCTAAAACTCATCTACGACTACCTTAGAATGCTGCCACCTAGTGGCTCTCATGGGTTATTGCAATACAGCAAGCAGAGATACAGCACCTATTTGTTCTTTTAGTATTTTTGGGCCGGATCCAGGGCTAATAACGATAGGAGGCTTATGTATGTAAGTTTCCTATCAGGCTGTAGTACATGGAACTCATCCGGCCGATGCAGAATTCTGTCTCCATGCAGGACTTGGGCCCCCTGGGATGCAGTTGTTGGCAGGGATGGATCTAGAATTTTATTTTAGAAGGGATGGCTTAATGAACCACTCCCACTTTTATTGTTGACCCCTCCCCTTTATTATTGGCTCCTCCTCTTATTCTTTTTTTCCCTTAACTCACCGTAGTTCCTCTTCCCTACAAACCCCTCTCCATTGTTTCCTATATACCCCTTGTCCCACAGATCCCTCACCCCACACCCGACTCTGCTGATGCATCTGCAACCCATTCTGGTTAAGCTTAGGTTGCGGGACAGGAAGGGGTTAGGGTTAGACTGTAAAGAGGGGAGGATTAGGATTAGGCTGCGGCATGAAGATGGTTAGGGTTAGGCTGCAGAGGGTTAGGGTTACGGTTAGTCTGCGGGAAGGGGGTGGTTAGGGAAGGGTTAATAAAACCGTCTGCTATTGGAAGAATCATTACTTCTTAGCACAGACTGCCAAAAACAGACACCAGGCGGCACCTGCCTGCCGCAACTCAATCTGTCGCAAGACGGATTTTCTAACCGTCAAGCCATGGGCCGTATTCAGAGATGCGGTTTTACGTAATTATACGCAGACACGCCGCAAGCCGACACCCACCAACACCCCTGACACTTCCCTCTCGCGGCCGTGCATACGCCTCCATTGACCACCTCTAACTTTGTGCGTATATCTATGCTGTGCTTGCGATTCTATGTAACCGCGACCTCAAAGACTCATTTAAATGCCTCCCCCCACCTCCTTTCATGTAAATTTTCAAGTACGTATTTCAACCCCGCCCCTCCGTATGTATGTCCCCAAGTGCGATTCACATGTCCGTGCCTAAAGCACCACCGTGCGCACATTCTACGTTACTTGCATAAATAAAGTTACTACACATGCGCAGTTATACCGTACCTTAAAATATGCACGCAACTCCACGTGAAAACGGATCTGTGAATTCGGTCCCATGTGTATGAGACACGCGTTGTTTGTGGGATAGGGAATGGTTTTCGTATGAAGGGCGCTCCAAAGCTCTGACGTGCCAGCCACCATTAAATATGTGGCCTTCCACGTGCAGCTAGGCTTCTGTATGCAACAGGCCCATCCACACATGCGAGGGGACCGCAGGGGGCGTGAACTCCTTGGTGGAGGCTGTATGGAACTTATTTGCTGTCCAGGATTCAGTCCACGAGGATTTAATGCACTTATATAGCGTATGTGCCATAGTCCACTACTTGTTCTGTACTTGGCTTGGCACCAGAGGGGTTAAATTGCGCCCCTTTCACCCCTCTTTGGGCAGCGTTTTATTGGGTAATGGACTGTATATGTCCCCCCGGCAGTGGAGGAATGGAGCGTGGATGTTATACTCTGTGAGATGTCCTCGCGCTCGGTCGGACTCTCTGCCTCGTGCTGTCAGTCAGCGGGAAATGGCCAAGTGATGCTGTGGCCCCAGGCCTGATGGGAACTGTCAGCTTCACAGCATCGCTTTCATCTCCAGATGTTTATCCGGCTGAACTGAAACATCCGCTAGCGAGGGACAACATTCCCTGTCCTGCTCCCAGAAGTCCCTTTATATCAGGGAACATCCCCTCCTCGCTCCATAATGACAGGACACACACGCGGGAACGATGTGAACTAGTGGTAAACACTATAGTAGTTTTTCTATCTGAGTATTATTATTCTTTTTAATAGGTTGCAGTCCCCGCTGCGATCGACTGCTTTTACACATAGAGACAGCCCCATAGCAGTTGCACTCGTAGTACCCACTATAGTTGCATTCCTGGTATTACCCATCCCAAACATTTTGTTCATTGTTTTCACTCAGCTCAATAAAGTTGTAGTTGTTTAAAAAAAAAAAAGTTTCCACAAGTCTTCCTCTATGTTCAGACCTCTGTGTATGGCTGGTCAGAGTCATGTGATACTTCCTGGCAGGAAGCAGGAAGCAGGAAGCAGAGTACTGTACAAGACTCAGAAGATTCAAAATTTTAGTGAAAATGGTGTTTTGCCTCGATGGCAGATCTGAATTTGGTTGGAGAACTGAGGAATGGATTGGTCCAACTTAGAACCCCTAATTTCGGATCTGTTGACTTAACAACAAACCGAACCGCTCCTCTCTGGTGAGGAAGAATGTAGTTCGCCGCTCCAATGATCTTTAGACACAGCCAATGCCATTCGTTTTCCAGAATTCCCATGACTGGTAAATTTTCTTGATCCTAAACCTAACTATCCCCTTCCCGCAACCTAACCTTAACTCTTCCTTAACCCTTACCTTAACTCTTCCCTCTCTGCAGCCTAAACGTAATCCTCCCCTAGCTCTAACCATCCTCAGCCTAACCTTAACCATTCCCTAACCCTGACCATTCTTGTCCTGCAGCCTAACCTTAACTCTCCCATCTCTGCTAACTAACCCTAACCATCCCCTTACACTAACCATACTCATCCTAACCTTAACCCTCCCCTAACCCTAACCACTCTCTTCCCGCAGCCTAAGCTTCACCCTCTTATCTCCACAGCCTAACCCTAACCATCCTCATATCTCAGCCTAACTTTAATCCTAGCCTTACCCTAACCATCGTTGTCCTTCAGCCTAACCTTAACCTTTCCCTAAGACTAACCATTCTTGTCCTGCAGCCTAACCCTAATTCTCCCTTAACCCTAACCATCCTCTTCCCGCAACCTAACCTTCACCCTCCTATCTCCACAGCCTAACCCTAACCATCCTCATACCTCAGCCTAACTTTAATCCTAGCCTTACCCTAATATCGTTATCCATCAGTCTAACCTTAACCCTCCCTTAACCCTAACCATCCCTGTCTTGCAGCCTAACCAGGAATGGGCACCAATCGACATTATACCCATTGCGATTTAGAAATATCCTTTATATAACAGCCTTCGGCATCGATACAGCCGCGATTAAGATGTCATCTGTATCAATGTCAACACTGGGATTACCGCAGCGTCAACTACATCCCATAAAGACAGTATAAAAAAAGAAGAAGGTAGAGACATCTTCCTATCTGTAAGATTTCACCCCTTGTGATGTGCGCTCATTGCGGGTCTGCCCTGTAGCCATTACCGGCGATCTGCAGCCATAAACAGCTGCTGAGTACACACCCGGTGCCAACGCTCACTTTATAGGCATCAAGTCTGTGTGTGACCGTAAATGTCAAGGCAGCCGCTGAGCTCGGTCTCCGAATGCCTCAACTCAGGCTTAGTCACCTAGTAAAAAAGATTTAGAGATGGAGACATTTACTTCAAACCCGAGATGATAACAGCCTTAAAGGATGAAATAAATTACTTTTTAAAGAAGTTTATGTGAGTGAAAAGCTGCCATTTTTTTGGAGACAGAATTGCTCTCTTTAAAAAGCTGAACACAGTTAATAGGAGAAGAATCACAAAACTAGATCATCATTGCAGTTTAACGCAACACGGACCAGGGGCCAGATTGGTTGCTATGGGCAACATCTCCACTTTTCCAAACCCCGCAGTTTAGTAAATCTGGCCCCAGGGCTCCAAAATTGCGTACAACAGGGCACGTATGCATTATGGAATGCCTAAGCACTCCATGCGTGTGTCCTCTGCATGTGTTACGCATCCCCCCCGACCACCTAAACTCCGTAACGTGGGTGGGGGGGCATTTAAATTGTCCAGCAAGGGTGGGTTTTAGTGGATACGGACCTGATTCGCGCTTAAGAAGCTCCGGGGCATAATCTTCCGAAATGACCTTCTATGTATACGTAGTAGGTCCTTTACACAATCAACTTACCAATTAGGATCGTAGATTCCCTCTGTGCGGTCTATAAAGACCGCATGGAGTAGTTAAGTTAGAAAGAGACGGCGTAATGGCGCATCGAGGAGTGATGACGTGGAAGTGGGAGAGGGGGAGGGATTTAGACTAGCCGGGGAGGGCGGGGGAGGCATTTTCCTTGCATAGTCCGCTTGGTTAGATAAGGTAGCCCTGTGGCACTTTTAAGTGCAATAAGGTACCTAAACACGGGGGCGGTTTAGGGGCAGGACCGGTAGGGATGTGGATCTGTCCGCACCTAACTCACTCTTAAACGTGAATACAGTCCTATGGGCCGTATTCAGAGAACCGTTTTCGCGGCGAGTCCTGTGCGTATTTTTAGGTTCGTTTCAACTGCGCATGCGTAGTAACTTTATTTACGGACTTCATGTAGACTATATGGACCGTATTCAGACTTCCGTCGGCGATCAGGCCGCAAATATATGCATCTAAGTGGCAGGTCGGAGCAGGTTACACCCACCAGAAAAAACAGTCACTCCCCTCGCAACCTCCGTCCGGACCTAAACTTCCACCTCCATAGACTTGCCCTATCTGGCCGCACTCACTTCCGACCCTATGTGTATTAGTTGCGTATATTACCGGCCCTAACTTTCCCTCATCTCAATGCCTCCCCCCGTCCATTTCTATACAAATCCATAGGTGCGTATATATTTCCGCTGCACTTATGGTCGCATTATTCTCCGTCCGATTCACAAGTCCGACCTTAAGGCATTTCCAACCTTATCTTCAACGTAGACGGCGTATAACTATTACTACGCATGCGCAGTTGATGCAAAATTGCTCCGATCCTAAAAATACGCACGGAACTATCGTTAATATCGGATCTCTGAATACGGCCCTATGTGCGGAATGTCCCTAATGGACATGTGAATCTCCCGTGGGTAAATACGCACGGATCTCCCACATAAAAATATGCACGTGAGAATTTAAATAAAAATGGGCGGGGGGAGGCATTTTAATGAAGGAGTGTGGGCGCGGTGTGGGCGCGGTTAGTTACATACGCACGTACAGGACATCTCAACGCACACAAATGCCCAAGGAAAGATAAGGCAAGTCCAGGCACTCGTAAGTCACATAAAACCCGTCCGTGTGAGGGGAGTGTCAGGGGAGTGTGAGGGGAGTGTGAGGGGAGTGTCAGGGGAGTGTCAGGGGAGTGTCAGGGGAGTGTCAGGGGTGTGTGAGGGGAGTGTCAGGGGAGTGTGAGGGGAGTGTGAGGGGAGTGTCAGGGGAGTGTCAGGGGAGTGTCAGGGGAGTGTCAGGGGTGTGTGAGGGGAGTGTCAGGGGAGTGTGAGGGGAGTGTGAGGGGAGTGTCAGGGGAGTGTCAGGGGAGTGTCAGGGGAGTGTCAGGGGTGTGTGAGGGGAGTGTCAGGGGAGTGTGAGGGGAGTGTGAGGGGAGTGTCAGGGGAGTGTCAGGGGAGTGTCAGGGGAGTGTCAGGGGTGTGTGAGGGGAGTGTCAGGGGAGTGTGAGGGGAGTGTGAGGGGAGTGTCAGGGGAGTGTCAGGGGAGTGTCAGGGGAGTGTCAGGGGTGTGTGAGGGGAGTGTCAGGGGAGTGTGAGGGGAGTGTGAGGGGAGTGTCAGGGGAGTGTCAGGGGAGTGTCAGGGGAGTGTCAGGGGTGTGTGAGGGGAGTGTCAGGGGAGTGTGGGGGCGTGTCAGGGGGTGAGAAGGGAGTGTCAGGGTTGTGTAAGGGGGGTGTGAGGGGCGTGTCAGGGGTGTTTCCTTGCTGCGTCCGTGCGAATAATTGCAAACTTTTTTCGGACGGTACTCTGAATACGTCCTATGGGCAGCTGATCCTCACGGGTGACTTAAGGCAGCGTAAGTCACCTGATTCACACTTAAGAAGCTGAAAATTATTTATTTTATATATTTTTTTATCATTTTTAACATTTACAAAATGTTCTTTCCATGAATATATGTATACATGAAATAACACCTGGGGGATCCTCTGTAAGGCCTTCTGAGTGCCTCATCGTAAGACAAGGGACTGAGGTAGGTTGCGGAATGTCAGCGCCCTGGACTTAGACATGACCCATGATTGGTGCAAACGGTTTGCCCTTGCTTGGGCCACGCCCTTACTGTATGAACATAGGGACAGATCCTAACTACGTACACGAGCGATTTCACGCTAGCCGCTGACGTAAAATCGCTCATAAGTATTTACTGCGCACGGCAGATGTTACTCCACGTAACTCTGAACCAGCCACATATCAACAGCGTAACTATGAACAAAGGGGCGTGACATCCATACGACACCCGTAATTACGCTTCGGAGGCGGGGTGAGGCAGTTAAATCGTACAGTATGGGCGTGGCTTAGGCACTTACTTATGTGAAGCCTTTACGTACGTCAGTCGTTATGCTTTGAAAAGTTAAGGTAGGGTTTGGAAAGCGTAAAACGCACAAAGTACGTACGGCCGAGGAGAGCGCATAGTAATTATGCTAGTGTAAATACCCTACGCGTTGTAACATAACAAGCCCGTAGTTCTGGATTTACCTCATTGGGGTAGATCCAGAACTCCGTTTTCCGTACGTTTATTCGCGTAGCGTATTTTTCGTGCGCCTAAATTCGCTACACTCCCCTCGGCACACCCCTTGCACGGACGTATTTTGTCAAGAAACGCTTTCCAAACCCTACCTTAACTTTTTCCAACGTAACCGCAGTGATCCGCACACGTACGTATGGGCTAGACGAATTTACGCAGCTAAGCACGCCCATACTGTACAACCCCCCGCCTACTTCACGTATTTTAGACGTATTTTGTTGTAACGTAAAATTGGCACGCCCACACGTAAGTATTTACGTGACACATACGTGAATAGTCCATACATTCACAATCACGCTACGTAAATGTGCGTATTTTCTATGATGCGCAGTGCGTACAAAACAGCGATTTTACGTCTATGCCACGCGTAAATTTGCTCTGAAGCATTGTTCTGGATCAGGCCCATTGTCTATGTCCCTCCTCCCCTCCTTCCCTGAACACGCCCCCTCAGAACACAAGCCGACGTCCCTCGAGTTGTGCTCAGATCTGATTTGCCGCCACTGCACGCTTTCCAGTTTCCCTGCGCAGTACAGACTCACACACTCACGTCACGCCAGCTACTGTACACCCATCTCTGGAGCGGGTCTGATGACCCCAGCGCGGGTTAGCACACAGGACTTAAAAGGAGAGAGGTCTGGTTTATAACCGCATCATCTAAATGGCTGATCATTATTTACATAGGCCCTGATTCACAGTTAAGAGTAAAATTGCGCACTTACCTAAATAAACGCACGAAAAATCCGCAAGACCGATTCAGAGAAAAGAAAGAAACCGATTAATCACTCTCCCTGTGTCAAAGGGGGGGGGGTGGCACGGGCATTAGTCTTTCCTGCGTATAATTAGGTATGAGCGGACTTTATAATCTGCGTAATGGTGCTTAAAATTGCCTATGAATCAAAGAGCCATATCCAGACCTACCAGCGTACCATCGCTTCTCTCCCCCGACACTCCCCCTTTCCCCAGCTTACGCCGGCCAAAGGCTACCCTAACTTCAGCTGGCCTAAACGACTGTTACCCCCCCGTCTACCTGCCATAACTTCCGCGTAGTAACGCTGGGGAACGCCCCCTCCAGTGTTACTACGCTGTAACTACGGACGCCCGATCCAGGATCGGGCGTTTACAACATCTGCCCGGCGCATGCACAGACCGTCTTTTTAGACGATCTTACGTGTACGCCCGGCGTATTACCGTCGGGCGACAGGGGTCTGGATCAAAGATACGTAACTAAGCGCAGAGAAATAATAAATAAAAAAAGTTTTCTAAAAACATCAAGTACTGTCATTAACATTTGCAATAAAAAAAACCCGATAAAAACATAAACAAGAATTAAAAATAAACATGACAAAAAAACATAAACAAATACTATATGAAGTTATAAAAATAATGATCGACTACATATAGAAAGTTTTATAAAACATTTACAAAAGAATAATTTAAAAAATAAAAACCAAAATAAAAAACCACTATAGTTATATAGTTACAGTTATATAGTTATAGTTATATAGTTACAGTTATATAGTTATAGTTACAGTTATATAGTTATAGTTATATAGATATATAGAAAGGACATATAGAGAGAGTGATAGAGGAGTGGGAGAAAGGACAGGGAGAGAGAGAGAGAAACAGTGATAGAGGAGGGGGAGAAAAGACATATAGAGAGAGTGATAGAGGAAGGGGAGAAAGGACATATAGAGAGAGTGATAGAGGAAGGGGAGAAAGGACATATAGAGAGAGTGATAGAGGAGGGGGAGAAAGGACATATATAGAGAGTGATAGAGGAGGGGGAGAAAGGACATATATAGAGACAGTGATAGAGGAGGGGGTGAAAGGACAGAGAGAGAGAGAGAGAGACACACAGTGATAGAGGAAGGGGAGAAAGGACATATATAGAGAGGGATAGAGGAGGGGGAGATGCAGAAGGAGTTTGTCAGAGCAGCTGCATGCACCGAGTTGGGGATTTAAAGCGCGGCAGAGGCCTGGACGGCAATCTGACAAATTCTTAATAAGCCGCTCTCAGGAATCACACGCAGGGTGAGTGAGTCAACACATTAATAGAGAGCTGCTATTGATGTATCAGTAATAGATTCTAGGCGAGAGAGCCACAGATTATTCAATGCAGCATTTAAGAGACATTACAGAATAGGAGGACGACCTCTCTCCAACAGCGAGCCATGGATAACTAATTTAATAACAAATAACAATATATATAGTATATTATTTATACACAATAGTGATAGATTTCCTACATTCCTGGTAAAGTGATAAACGTTAAAGATATCGGGCCGTATGCAGACTACCAGACGTATAATATATATATAATATCTTTCCGCATTTACGCAATCTCGCACGCATGCGCAGTAGTAAAAATCACTAAACGCCGGACGTATATGTTATACATCCGGTACTCTGAATATGTGCTTTAGTTCAGGCCACACCTGCTGCGTCTTTATAATCAATCGCTCTCCTTCTGGGTGGAGGATGAGGGGTGGAGGATGAGGGGTGGAGGATGAGGGGTGGAGGATGAGGGATGGAGGATGAGGGATGGAGGATGAGGGATGGAGGATGAGGGATGGAGGATGAGGGATAGTGGATGATGGATAATGGATGAGGGGTGGAGGATGAGGGGTGGAGGATGAGGGATATTGGATAAGGGATGGAAGATGAGGTATAGTGGATGATGGATAGTGGATGAGGGGTGGAGGATGAGGGATGGAGGATGAGGAATAGTGGATGAGGGGTGGAGGATGAGGGATGGAGGATGAGGGATAGTGGATGAGAGATGGAGGATGAGAGATGGAGGATGAGGAATTGTCACACATTTTGGGATCCACCACAGGAAATCACTAAGTGGTCTAGGATAGGCCCTCTTACCGCAATGACAGCCTGATATTCGAGCTGGGAACCTCCGGCCTCTGATTCTCAGCTCTTGCTGGTAATGACGCCTCGGATTTACTCTGGAAGGTGTTTCAGGCCGGTCTTTCTTGTCTCGTATTTTCTGGCCATTTCAAAGTAATAAAAGAAAGTGGCTGATGGTTATAATGGTTATAGAGCATTAATAGCACAGACTGCAAATAGTCTCAGCCACTTAGAGAGATTCCAGGAATCCAAATCCTTCCTAGTGCAAGCGTGCTCTCTCTCTCTCTCTCTCTCTCTCTCTCTCTCTCTCTCTCTCTCTCTCTCTC
>WWET01000947.1:460170-475455 GCA_011038615.1 Limnodynastes dumerilii
CCATGTTCTGTAGCTCTCTCTCATCCCATTCTCCCTGTATGATGAGTATGGATTTAACCCCAACCCTTACCCTAACCCTTCCCTTCCATTACTCTAACCCTCCCTTCCCAACAGCCTGACCCTAAGGATCCCCTCTCTGCAGCCTAACCTTAATTCTCCCTTCCCTGCAGCATAACCCTCAGTCTCTCCTTCCATTACTCTAACCCTAACTCTCCCTTCCCCATAGCTGAACCCTAAGACTCCCTTCCCCACAGCCTAACCCTAAGACTCCCCCTCCCTCAGCCTAACTCTAAAACTCCCCTTATAGACTAACCTGTCTGGTGCGGCGGGTCTATGTCAGGCACTGGGTTTCGGAAATCCAATGAGTGGGTAAGAATTCAGCCTACTAATCCATTAATTCATAAAGGACGGAATTCACAGATCCGTTTTTGCTTGGAGTTCCGTGCGTATTTTTAGGATCGGATGAACTGCGAATGAATGCTGTTAGTCTGTTAGGCACGTACTTGGGAATCGCACTTGGGGACAGAGGAGTTACAAAGTGATGTGAAAGTGGGTGGGGGGAGGAATGACCATTTGACGGTGCGGTTAGTTAGATATGCACGTACATAAGTATTATACGCATGCAAATGCACATGTACAGTTACGGTTGCCCAGTGGAGACGGAAGTCCCCAACAACATGGTCATGTGAGGGTAGTGTCATGGGTGTTGCCTTGCTATGTGCATGCGTAAAATTGCGTACCTTTAACTAACGGATCTGTGAACACGGTCCAAAATCTAATTAGTGCTCATTTCGAAATATGGACAGCCGAAAATAAGCTTATGGCTGTCTGCTTTTCAGAAATAGCATTTGCTTTACGGAGAATACATCCCCTCACCGAGCCTTTCTCATACTCATAGATTTCCATACAGAACGCAACTTCGGTCGCATTTGTTGCATGAGCTGCCATGTGGAAATCCCTGTATTGTGCCTACACAATCCAGACTGACAGGCGACTTATGCACACACCGAGGACCGGACCCCAAAGTCCCAAATTATATGAGATGACAATGATTTGCTAAACCTGCAACCGAACATGTTACTGAACAACAAACAGAGATCAATGAAAGAAAGAAAAGGCATTAATCAAATTATGAACGACGATCAATAGGTAGGATAATATTTTCTTTATAGAATAGAACAGAAGGGTATGAGATTAAACTGGGAAGCTATGTTGTACTGATCTATATGCCGATCTACTGTTCCAATAATTAAATTCATTTTTGCTTTTTTGTGTTACATTATTGCTGTAATTGAATAATTTAAATGCATATGGGTCTTTCAACTGCTGCCTATAATTTAGAGACAGTCTGCGTGCCTGGTGCATTCACAGTTTCCTCTGTTCAAGCTAGCAAAATTGATGATGACTAAATCGCAATTACTAATAATTTATCATCTGAGTGTTCATATAAAGCAGTGGTTTGACTGCAGCATATTGTCAGGGAGGAGCCGAGGCGCTGAGACACAAGGGACAGCTAATTTATCTGAAGCCAGGAGACTTTTGTAGAATTTTATTTATGACACGTTCTTGAAATGATCAATGTATCCTATTACTATACTGGTGACATCCCCAGGAAGGGACTCGAGTCTGTCAGTACAAGGTTTGTGCTTCAAGTAAATGCATTTAATTGAGAGCACCATTAATAAAAAAAAACAAAACAAACTTTTGCTGCCTTGGTTTCCAACTCTCCCTGAATATCATGCAGACTTCCTGAAGTATAGGTGATCTCCCTGACTTCCTGAAGAGCGAGTGATCTTCCTGACTCCCTGATGAGCAGGTGATCCTGCTGATTCCTTGAAGAGTGGGTAATCTTCCTGACTCCTCAAAGAGTAGCTGATCTCCCCAACACCCTGAAGAGCGGGTAATTTCCCTGACTTCCTGAAGAGTGGGTGATCTCCCTGACT
The DNA here is from genome assembly GCA_011038615.1 of Limnodynastes dumerilii. Taxonomy (NCBI): domain Eukaryota; kingdom Metazoa; phylum Chordata; class Amphibia; order Anura; family Limnodynastidae; genus Limnodynastes; species Limnodynastes dumerilii. Next base: position 462,114 of record WWET01000947.1, read on the forward strand.
TCCTGAAGAGTGCGTGATCTCCCTGACTACCTGAAGAGTGGGTGATCTCCCTGAGTCATTGTTGTTCACACAGGGCCGTAACTAGGGGTGTGCGATACAGACGGTGGCCCACGGCGCAAAACGCACCAATTACGGTAGTTAATATCTAATGTTAAATAGGTTCAAAATCCAGGATCGGGGGCGCCATTTTTCCTTTCGGCCCCTGGCCCTAAAATCTCTAGCTACCGCTCTGTGTTCACAGCATCATGTGATAATTGAGGGTAGGGCTTAAAGTTGCCATTTTATGCAAATTGTGGTATCATGGCTCCGCTCCCTGCTTCAAAATTCAAGAAGTTTTCTTCATAATTTTGCTCTCCTCTTTCAAAATAACTGATATTACCATGGAGATATGCTTACTTTTATAATATACTCTGATTGGTTTATTTTGTTTAATGTCACCACAGACATACCCATAGCTCCCAACATTTAAAATCATGAAAGCAGAAAAACTCCACCCAGCTCCACACAAACTCCACCCACAAACTAACATAATTGTACGAAACTCCATCTCCTTTCTCATAACCACACCCCTCCATGGCCCATCAATCAGGACACATCAGTATATTTGAGAGGTATCGTTTCTCAGCAATAAAATGCAAACTTGTGCGCAAAACGTGCATCAGAACGACAGATAGTAAACTTTAGATTTTGCGATGTTAGTTTTGTTTTTGTAATTTAACAAAAAAATATCAGTAAAGTTTTTGTGACTCAAACTGCTGGATAAAAACACACCATCCAGCTTTAGTATTAGGGGATACTGCTCTTGTATTAATGAGTACCCAGAGACCCATTTTTACAGTCATTAAAGATGATTTTAATATGCACATTTTATGGAGATGTGCAGGGAATTATATTCTGCAAAAACAAAATAAAGTACCAGGCAGAGAAGAGGAAAAGGTCTTTTATTACAGGCTCCCAAATTTCCGGAATCCTCGGAGAACTGACGGCGCTTCTGCAAGTATCTCATAAAAGGAACCAAGGGTTAAGTAGACCTGAGGGGGGTAAACCTTATGCAGGACTCCAGATTGTGAAAAGAAGATGGTAAAGAATAACCGGCTTCCATTTGCTGGAGGGAAGGAGCTATGAGCAGGATGGTTTTACAGATGGTCCCGGTGGATGATCTTCTGCACCAGACTTTCATGTGGAGCTGGTTTAAAGTGGAATGGCGTTCTTTTGCTGAATGTATTTTCTTTGTATTGGACATTGGACCTGATCCAGACCTACGCCGATGCGCTGTGCTTAGTAAAGCACAGCGTATCGGTGTGCACTCTCCCAGACACTCCCCCTGTGCGGGCGTATTTTCCCTCGCTTACGCCGCCTGAAGGCTACCCTAACTTCAGCCGGCCTAAGCAAGGGAAAATATGCTCGCACAGGAGCGTTTGGCCGCAAACCCCTCCCTCCCTCATTAAACTACCTCCCCCCGCCCACCTACACTAACCTGAATGTAGTAACGCCCCCTCCAGCGTTACTACGGCGCTGCTATGGACGCCCGATCCACGATCGGGTGTTGCCGTAGTTATGACGGGCAACATCTGCCCGGAGCATGCGCAGATTGGCTTTTAAGCTTTTAAGCCGATCTTACGCTGCTGGATGGCGTCTTAACGCTAGCCAGCGTAGGTCTGGATCATTCCCATTGTCCCTAACCCTCCATGGTCTGCAGCCTAACCTGAACCTTTCCCTTAAGCCCTAACCCTAGCCTGTTGCGGCCACCACAGCCTGTCGCTATTGACAATGGGGGAAAATAGGTACCTGTTCTCAATAGCAGTTTTCTATTTGCCAATGTTCTCAATAGCATTTTGACAATAATACAGGCTGGACCGGCAACCACATCCCAGTTTATGTGTGCCCCGGGTCCATTTACTATTATTAGCGCTGCAAGCGTTAATGCAGGAATCCAGGCTATTAGGCACCTCCCAGCGACCCTGGAAACAACACTAGCCAAATTTACTTACCCCTCGATGGTCTGCGGGACTTTCAGTGGCTTTCCAGAGACTTTCAGTATCGCTTGAAGACAAAGTCTCGGCACATGTGAAATGGGTATCTTTGGGACTTGGAAAAATTTCAGCTCCCAAATGTAAAGTACACTAAGGATTTAACAGAGACGCGGAGTTTAACCCTTTCTTTTACTTTTTTTTTTTTTGCATAATATTATTTAGTTTTTTTTAATTTTATTTTATTTATTATAAATAAAAGTTAATAGTTTTATCTATTTATTTTATTTAATGGTCATGTATTTCAGCGGTCTCTATATATACACGCCCTGTATATATAAAGGGGTTATATGGGGAGACCGCTGGAATACTTATACCAACGCCATCCTGGAGATGGCGCTATATAAGGACATTTAGAAAATATAGCGATCTGCCGGCTCACATTCATAAGTGCAGACCGGTGATCGGGGGGTGCTAATGGTAATGATCGTCATGTTTTCCATGGCGATCATTTCATTGTAAATGTCAATGCCTTGATTTTCAGGAGATATCATATCTTATGAAAATGAAGGAATCGTCATTTTATAAATGGAGCCCAATATAATATATTTTACAAACACGTCTGTGTGATCAATTGACTAAACCACAATCATCGTCTTACCGTTGGACCCTGTCTTAAATCTGTTAGCTGTAGACATAGTGGATTTAGATTTCATCATAGATTGTTAAATAAGCTAAAAATTTGGAAATGGATTCCAGAATTGTTGCAGGGATACGATCTTGGTTACAGGATAAACAACAAAGGGATGTAGTATCTGGGGATAGTGAGGTTACCAATGAAGTTCCTCAGGGATCCGTTCTTAGTTCAGTGTTATTGAATATATTTACTGGTGACATTACACATGGTATCGAGGGGAAAAAATGCCCTTTTGGTGATGACACAAAGATATGTAACAGTCTAGACATGTCAGCAGGCGTAAACAAAATAACTGATGATCCAGACAGATTGGAAGAATGGCAAGAGTGCGGCAAATACAGTTTAATGGGAAAAAAGGCAAAATCGTGCATTTGGGGCGCTAAAATCCAAAAGCTCAATATAGTATTAACGGCATTACATTAGAAACTACTGAGGAGGAAAGGGATCTAGGAATCACAATTTCATATGACTTAAATGTAACCAAGCAGTTTAACTAAGCCGTGAGAAAGTCAAGTCAGATGCTTGGTTGTATAGGCAGAGGAATTAGTAGCAGAAAGAGAGAAGTAATAATGTTACTTTGTAGGTCATTGGTACGACCTCACCTGGAATACTGTGTTACTTTCTTGGGGCCATATCTCTAGAAGGACATAAATACATTAGAGACTGTGCAAAGAAGAGCCACTAAAATGGTGCATGGCCTGTGTCACACAGCATACAGAGACAGACTAGAGGAAGTAACATGTATAGCTTGGAGCAGAAAAGGACAGGGGGGACATGATAGCAGCTTTCAAATGTATCAAGGGGTGTAACCAGGTACAGGAAGGGACATTTTTCAAAGGAACAGATGTATTAGAGATGAGGGCATGGGCCTGATCCAGAGCTACGCCGATGCGCTGTGCTTACTAAAGCACAGCGTATCGGCGTTCACTTACCTTGACACTCCCCCTTTGCGGGCGTATGGCCCCTTCCTTACGCCGGCTGAAGGCTACCCTAACTTCCGCTTGCGTAAGGAAGGGGCCATACGCTCGCACAGGCGCGTATGTCAATTACTAGTCATTTCACGGGGGAGAACTCTCAAAGCTAATAGTGGAGAAATGAACGGGACCAGATGGGATGCATCTCTAAAAAAAAGCTTCAAGGGGTGTTGGTAAAATACTTAACAAAATTATTCAACCATTAGTAACAGGGGCAATTCTAGAATCTGGAAAATAGCAATTGTCCCTCTGCATAAAAGTGGAAGTACAGAAGAAGCTGTCAACTGCCAACCAGTAATCCTAACATCAGTAGTAGGGAAATTGATATAAAAATTAACTGGGTAATATCTTAAATGTAATAACTGGGGCTGGTGTGATGCAGTCCATGGGAGGATGCAGTGCAGACCGGCACTAAGGCTCGATTGGCGCCCATCCACTCTCTCCCCGCTGCAGCCACAGCTGAAAGGAGGTTCCTGCTAACAGCCGTTGCAGCACTTACACAGATAGCATACCCCCTTTCATGTGCCGGGGTTTGCTATCAGCTGTTCTGAATTCTGCCCAGCAGTTGATAGAAGGATCTTCCTGCATGCAAATTATACTGACACCAGAATCACTTGGAAGTAGAGAGAGCACACGCCACAGGGAAGAGGAAAATAGCAAAGGTAAGTAAAGGAAAGCACATTAATGGGGAATACTGGGAGCTGGAGACACATACATTGGGAAATACTGGGAGGCTGGAGAGACATGAATGGGAAATATAGGGAGACTAGAGACACATGATGGGGAATATAGAGAGGCAGGAGACAAATGATGGGGAATATAGGGAGGGTAGAGAGATATGAGGGAGAATATTGGGAGACTGGAGACACATGGGGGAAATACTGGAAGGCTGGATACACATAAGGGAGAGAGTTTGGATACACTGTACACACACAAATTGGATAACAATAAGTGCTCACAAGGCTGTGCTTCTTTTATATTGTGGTTACAAATGTTTTCTTTTTTTTATAACACAAGGAGGCCTTTTTTTCTTTAAAGACTGCACGAAGTGAATCTATGTACCTAAGTGATACGTAGATTGCGTAAGTGTTGCCTCTAGAGGCCTCCTGTGACTTACCTATTCGCGAGTGTGTAGTTTTGTATACCACTAGTCCATTAACAGTTATGTTTAATATTTTGGCTAAGCAGGACTCCAGCCCCACTGTGGGCCTGTTCACTGGCCTAGTGTAGCTTACTACTTGCCTTCCACACGTACCCTTGGTCCTTTGAACAGTCAGTGGTCCGATTCACATATACTTTTTCTGGTTAGTTATTGCCCTGCTATTAGTTATTGTGATGTGCTCATATACCTGGCCCTTCTTTGTGTGCCACACACATTATCTGATCCCGCCAGGGATGATTGCTCGGTTGATGTACTCTGGTCCCGCCGTGGATGAGTGCTCTGAGTATATATTACTCACACTTTTAGCTGTCTTTTGTCTGTTCGACACCCATATACCTGGCCCTTCTTTGAGGGCTAGACAGGCTATCTGGTCCTGCCGGGGATGATTGCTCTGTACATTTTTTTACACTTATAATTGTCTTTTGTCAGTTTGACAACCTATCTATGACCCATATGCCTGTTCATTAATTATCGGTGTTGACTCTCTGTACCACATTATCCTGACTGCTGGGCTATATTAATCCCCGATAGGACTGTGATTTATGTTTCTCGACATTATATAGTGCTGATTCCCTCCATTGGCTGCATTTATTGGGGTATTGGGTAATTACTTAGCCACATATGTGCTAGTATCTACAGCTGTCCCTCCATTTGATGCATTTATACTACTGTCTTTTGCCTGCTTGCTACTTATATGCCCATTTATTTGCATATTTACGGTAGCCACGACTTTTGACAGCTCTGATACAGGGGCGCTGTGCTCTGATTGCCAGAGTCTGGACCTATTGCTCGAACTTGGTGTTTTACCATGTTCACCTCCTGATACAGACATAAAACTGTTTTTTTTATATGTATTCTTGCTTGACTCGGCTTGTAGCTGGTCTCTGCCAGGACTATTTTCGTTTCTGGCTGTACCCCTCTTCCACATTATGTCCAATTTTTGCTGTCTCTATATGTATGTGTATGTGCATGTCTTTGTCTTGTGTTTTTTCTGCAGCACAAGCTTTCTCCTCCGCATGAGACGAGAGCGCAGCCCCAGCCTGCAGCTGTCTCTCCGTTTGACGCTCCCATACAGCGACTCAGCATCTGGATCTCACACCCTCCGTTTTCTAATTGGACTCACAGACTATTTATTCTCCTCTCCTATTGCCGTTTGGTGCGGTCTGCTTCATTACATTACTGGATTCCCCTGAGGACGGTGCTCTCTGCACCGAGACAGCTGTCGGGACTTTCTCATGTGAGCTATCTATGTAAGACTTTTCCTTCCTTTCACTGTCCTTGGATTTACAGGAGTCTTTGCTACATTACCTAGACTGCGCTATTAATGCCTCCTGGTCCACTATTAAGTGACCTTTGGTGTCCCTACACATTGTGCCCTTTTTCCATTAAAGGATTGATTCAACTACATAGACTGTCCTAGAGATTTTTATTGTTATTTGGATGCCGTTTACCACCCAAGGACTTTCCTATCACCTATTTTTGGGTTCTTCCTATTTTTCATTTATTTTTGGACTATTTTTTACACATTTGTTATGTTCTTTTTGATCTTTCAACGTTATGACTTATTCAGTAGGATTCAAGTGGATTAAATATCTAATAGTTATTATCCTGGCTATTGTCTGTTTTGTTTGACATTCTGTAATTTTTTTCTGCTGGCTTTAGGTTTACCTTGTATACTTAGTTTTCCATATTTCCTCCAAGCCGTGCACATACCCCTGCTTTTCATGTTCTTTGTTGTGAGTGCGGGCCCTACTTCTACGTGAGAAGAATTCCTTTATATATATATATATATATATATGAGGAACCATAAAGCTATGTATAGCTCTGTAGAGGAAGCTTCAATGGGCCGCACAGGGCAGGAACATTCTGTAAATATGGCAATTCCTGCCTGTAGGAACATCACACGGGCTGGCAATATCTGAGCGTCCTGCAAGGCATGGAACTCCCGGAGAACGCTGATTTAGAAGAAGCCTTCTGTAATCTGCGTCTTTCTCCTGCTCAGCTCTTTGTAACACCCACCGGGCACTGTACATGCCGATGATCAATGGCAATATACTGAAACAGCTTTGTATAAAATAAAACCTGACAAAATATAGATAATCCATAAATTGTGTGTTTGCATGATGCGTCAAAGTCAATAGCATAAATAATAAATGTCGACGGTGTTCTCCTCGTTCTCTCTCTCTGTGAATTCTAGTCTCCATGGATTTCTGACTTAGATATAATCGTTGTCCTATGCTTATGACTCTATAGGCAGCCTTAGGGATTACTTCCAAACAGCATATATGTTTATATTCTATGTATTATAAAAATATGAACCAGTTTGTTCTGCTGTTGTCATGATATTATGTACACTTGCTTATTGGTGGGCTTTAACCTGGGGGGGTAAGGCTTAGGCAGGCTAGTTTCCTCCTCTGCAGGTTGTGCTCCTACCTTGACCATTACCTCCAGAGCACTGAGGACAGGGGGTTTCTGTCCTCCGTTTCCGATTTGCCTCCTTCTAGCTGACTCCCCACTGGCTATCAGTGCCACCCTCGTATCTACTAAATTAATAGTCTAATTAACTGCATGATTTTAATAAATCTATGCCCCCCTTTCAATGCCATAACGTTGTCCGTGTTTTATTTCTTGAATGCTAGTTGTGAATGCCATGTCAGTCGATGGTAGTTTATAAGTAGGTAGATGAAGTTTGATGGGCGACAGAATACACTTCGGGACGGACACATGTTCGTGCATAGAATTAAGGTGCAGTCATGGATACATTAGTCTCCAGAACTCCGTACGTGACAGGGAAGTTCAGACCTTCTGGCGTACAGAACAAAGGTCTGGATTTGGACCACAGTGGCCAACATTTGCGATTGTGCACTATGAAGGTCCTCCACCAAAGGGTGTGTCTTATGCTGCCTAAGGGGGTGTGTCATGTGAATAGCTCCGTCCATGGGTGTGTCCAGCACTGCCAGGAAAGCTATTTTTCATAAAAAATGTCAACATCGGTATTTATTAATAGTAATATTGTCAGTGAATAAATCCTTTCAGTATTATTGTGGAGACTGTGAATAGGATACGCTGACTTCTTCATCTTTATAGAAGAGATAAAAGTAGGTGACGCTGCAGCTGATTCACAAGAGACCAAAGTGTATTTTTCATTTCTGTCTCTATTAGTGAAGTCATGTTGTCTTAGATAACTGCCAGTTTCTGATTACATCTTGGTCTCCGTGAAAATGGCGGCCTCCATAGGCTTCAATGCAGGGAAATAGGCTCAAATTCTAAATTCTGTCATCATCAGGGAGATTGGTGCTATTACTAAGCATCACAATGTATTGCATTGGTGCTATTACTAAGCATCACAATGTATTGCATTGGTGCTATTACTAAGCATCACAATGTATTGGGTGGTTGGGTTGGAAGTATTACTAAGCATTATGTCTTGTCAGTAGCTGGGTTGTTTACAGTGTGATGGGTCATGTTTCCAGTACTGATTTGTCATTATGCTGTTGAGGTGATACCTCTGTATGAATTCTTTGATGTCTCTATTGATTGTTTATACTGTACACGTTCTGCCAGTGTTGTCCCCATCGTTTTCAATGGATATAGGGAGTCATTGAGATTCGGTAAGAAGAATAAAGCTTAACAGATGGCAATCATCCTATGGGACCTACCAGTCCCTAGAGATCCACGTCTACGTAGCGATAGCTCCAACTTCCATCTTCTTATCTTCTACATGTGTAAGAGTTTGGTGAACAAACACACAAGACAAGTAGATGGAAATTGGAACCATCACTGGGATGATGACTGCATCATATCGTTGCACGTATAAGTAAGATTAATTCTGATAGGTCAATGAAAAAACCGCCTTTTTTCGTTTTCAATAACTGCCCTAAATATATTGAACAATTATTATTCTGTATTTTATAGATGACAACTAAAATATACTTTATTGTTTTTTTTTATCCAGGGGACATTGAGCGATGCTCGTTCATCAAGTATCATTACTCCTCAGCCACTATTCCCAAGAATCTCACCTATAATATCACCAAGACCATCCGGCAAGATGAATGGCACGCCCTTCGTAAGTACCGGCTGGTGTTTCTCTGCAGTTGTGATCACAGGCAATGGCCGTGGTATGATGGGGATTGTATTCTGAAGGAATGTTGAGAGTCTGCTCTGTGTATAGACACAGCCAGGACTGGTTGAGATCAGAGGTCTTCCATGGCTTGGTAATTAACAGAAGGAATTATTGAACAGTTTGTGTTTTCTCTCCGGGTACACGTTCTGCTTTACAGCGATTGGACAGAGAAGATTGAGACTCACAAAAAAAAGTATTTTTCTGAGCTGCCATAGGAACGCATGGGAAGGCATGGCAGCCCATAGGAACGCATGGCAGCCATAGGAAAGAATGGGAGCCCATAGGAACCAATGGGGAGACAGGTTTTGGGCCCTCCCGCCCCCCCGGGGGCCAACCCGACGGCCCCGCCTGCTTTTGCCTCCGTCGATTGGGTGTCCGAACCGGCTCCCGCCCTCGCCCTTCCCACGACCCCCTCCTCCGACACGCCCGTTTCGCTTTCGCAGCCTCCCCATTGACTTCCATGTTAAATGCGGCTCCTCCCATAGGCCACAATGGGGAACTCCCTTGCGCCATCTATTAACAGAACCAGGTCACTACAACTGGGCGTCTACATTGACTTGGAAGGTTTGCAGCCACTCCCATAGGCCGCAATGGGGAACTCATTGGTTGTTGTTTATTAAAAAAAAATAAAAAATAACCGGTCCGGATTCACAGTGACGTCATTTTCATCTTGCGTACGTTGTTTTAAGAATTGAGCTACTACGCAAGCATAGTAACTTATTTATGCTATCTACGTACCATTTCTGTACGTAGATCGCGTAAGCACGGTACAGAAATGGTACGTAGATTGCGTAGTAGCTCAATTCTTAAAACAACGTACGTAAGACGAAAACTATGTCACTGTGAATCTGGACCCTTGTGCTTATTTTTAAAGAGGAACACAATTTGAAATACAAAGCTGCCTCAATAAGGATAATAGATGGACAATGGGCCTGATCCAGACCTACGAACACCGACGCTAGGACGGCGGGTGTAAGCGTAAGATCGGCTGAAAAGCCGGTCTGCGCATGCGCCGGGCAGATGTTGCCCGACGCCGCTACGGCAACGGCCGATCGTGGATCGGGCGCCCGTAGCAGTGCCGTAGGGACGCTGGAGGGGACGTCCCCCAGCGTCCCTACATTAAGGTTAGTGTAGGTGGGCGAGGGGAGCTAGTTTAATGAGGGTGGGAAAGCGGGCTAGGCGGCCATACGCTCCTGTGCGAGCGTATGGCCCCTTCCTTACGCCGGCTGAAGTTAGGGTAGCCTTCAGCTGGCGTAAGGAAGGGGCCATACGCCCGCACAGGGGTAGTGTCGGGGTAAGTGAATGCCGATACGCTGTGCTTTAGTAAGCACAGCGCATCGGCATAGGTTTGGATCAGGCCCAATGTCACAACAAAGATAAATACAGTATAGTGATAAACTCTATTTGTATTCCTAAATTATTATGGATCAGATCCAGAGATTGAAAATAAGAGGAAAACTGGTGGAAAGTTACACCTTGGCAAAAACATGTTAAATGCAGGGGAGGCAAATTCCATCTGTTGCCAACAGTATTAGAGATGAGAGGTGATGTTTCCCAGCCCAAGTCTAATTTAGGGCCAGATTTACTAAGCTGCGGGTTTAGAAAGTGGTGATGTTGTCCATAGCAACCAATCAGATTCTAGATCTTATTTAACTATTACATACTAGAGAATGTCAACTAGAATCTGATTGGTTGCTATGGGCAACATCTCCACTTTTCCAAACCCGCAGCTTAGTAAATCTGGCCCTAAATAAAGGTATAAAAGTAAATCTGGTCAGTATCAGCAAAAGCAAAGTATTCTCCCTGCATGCAAAGAATAAAACGAATATGACATTGCTTTGCCCAGGTGTAACTTTCCACCTGATTTCCTCTTAGTTTTGACATCTGGACCTATATGTTTGTGTTGGACATTTGTCATACGTATTATGTGCTGGTGATGTTATCCGTGTTACATGTGCTGTATTCCAATGGAATCACATGAAATGTTGTATCAGGAGCTTTCAATGCCCCGGTGAATGAAGTGGACGTATTATTTTGTTTTGTTTTGTTTATCTACCCTAATTGCATTGCTGATCCCCTTAATGATGATATATAAGGCTCTGCTCTAGAAACTAAGTCTAGGCTTATTGCATTGTGAAAAGATCATCACCCATAATTACAAGTAACTGCAGGTGGTTTGAGAGGAATTGACAGAGACAAAATAATGGCATCTAGTGCCAGGTATCTCTGTAAGCAGATCCTGTGCAGTACATCCTTACAGAAGTCACATGAAGCCCTGCAACAGGAGTATTATTATTATATAGGACAGCATGGCGGCTCAGTGAGTAGCGCTTGTGTCTGAGATCATGAGTGTGATTCCCGGACTAGGCCTTATCTGTGTGGAGTTTGTATGTTCTCCCTGTGTCTGTGTGGGTTTCCTCCGGGTGCTCCGGTTTCCTCCCACACTGCAAACACATGCTGGTAAGTTAATTGGCTGCTAAATTATTCTGTGTGTGAATGTATGTGTTAGGGACCTCAGCATGTATCCCCCATGGGGCATGGAATGATGTGAATGTAAAGCTCTATATAAAAACCTGTTAATAACTAAATATATTCATAATACCTGGTATTTTCATTAGACAAATACAAGTGGAAAACATTCTAAAGCCGGGTACACACAGACTTGTTGCTGCCACTAGGTATGGTTAGGCAGCTGCTTAGGGTGGGAGGGAAGGACACACAAGCTGCCGCTCAACTAATCCAATAGTATTGGGAAATAGTAACATTGCCCAATAGTATTGTCTAGCTGCTCACCTGTCAAGTTCCTGACAGCTGATTGGCTAAGCTAAGTTAAGTAAGTACCACTGCAGAATTCTAGCTGAGCCGCAGCGGTTTGTGTGCTCGGGTGATGAGGTTCAGCTGGGATCCTGTAGGAGAGCTTACCTGCTTAGCCAATCAGCTTTCAGGGACATTTACAGCTCAGCGGCTGAGCAGGTAAAATAAATGGCTCCTGCACAGCATTGTACTATGTATTGGTTGCAGTTTAGTTGATCCCCGGTACCTTCAAAGGAGTACAAGTAAGCAATGCGTTGTGTGGCCGAGGGTAGGAGGGGAAAGGGGGTAATAGGCCGAAGCTTTGCCTAAGGTGTCCAGAGACCTAGCACCAACCCTTAGTACGTATTATACACTTATAATTGGCTGTTCGGCCTGATAATTGTATAGTGTGTACGCTGGACCAATTTGACTTTAAAAAAACCTCCAACTGATGATCGAATCAGATCGGCTTGTTTATAAATGATCCAACCAGTGCTGTGTCGATCTTCTTAAGGTTTGGGACCCCTGGAGAGCCAAAGGTTGGCCAGACCAGCTCTAATTTGTAAAATTGCAGTTGTTGTCCATAGCAACCAATCGTGTTTCAGATATGTCCTAGAACAGAGGCACATGAACCCACTAACCGCCTTATGGGTTGCACATTACCTTCAATCACAAGCGTTAAAGGCTATAACAAACACATCTGACGTCATCGCTGACGGGAAGTGGTGACTGCAGACTGGGGAGTAGCAAGAGCTTGTGCTCTGCTGGCCACATATTATAAACCACATATTATAGTATGTGTCATTCCCAGACCCATAATATTCCCCACATGTGCTTTATATAGTGTGCCATAGCCATAGATGTGTAATGTAAGGGAGACGGGAAGGGGGTGTGTAATGGAGGTGGGGTAGAGAGAGATGTGTAATGTAAGGGAGACAGGAAGGGTGTGTGTAATGGAGGTGGGGTTGAGAGAGATGTGTAATGTAAGGGAGACAGGAAGGGGATGTGTAATGGAGGTGGGGTAGAGATGTGTAATGTAAGGGAGACAGGAAGGGGATGTGTAATGGAGGTGGGGTAGGGAGAGAGATGTGTAATGTAAGGAAGACAGGAAGGGGATGTTTAATGGAGGTGATGTAGAGTTGTGTAATGTAAGGGAGACAGGAAGGGAAGTGTAATGGAGGTGGGGTAGAGAGAGATGTGTAATGTAAGGGAGACAGGAAGGGGATGTGTAATGGAGGTGGGGAAGAGAGAGATGTGTAATGTAAGGGAGACAGGAAGGGGATGTGTAATGGAGATGGGGTAGAGATATGTAATGTAAGGGAGACAGGAAGGGGATGTGTAATGGAGGTGGGGTAGAGGTGTGTAATGTAAGGGAGACAGGAAGGGGAGGTGGAATGGAGGTGGGGGAGAGGTGTGTGATGGAAGGGGACAGGAAGGGGTAATGGAGATGGGGTAGAGATATGTAATGTAAGGGAGACAGGAAGGGGATGTGTAATGGAGGTGGGGTAGAGGTGTGTAATGTAAGGGAGACAGGAAGGGAAGTGTAATGGAATGGGGGTAGAGAGAGATGTGTAATGTAAGGGAGACAGGAAGGGGATGTGTAATGGAGGTGGGGTAGAG
>WWET01000948.1:9348-23233 GCA_011038615.1 Limnodynastes dumerilii
TGGAGGCATATTATGGGGAATACTGGGGGGAGGTATGGTAACTGGAGGCATATTATGGGGAATACTGGGGGGAGGTATGGTAACTGGAGGCATATTATGGGGAATACTGGGGAAGAACTGGAGGAATATTATGGGGAATACTGGGGGGGAAAGGAGGGTAACTGGAGGCACATTATGGGAAATACTGGGGGGGAAGGATGGTAACTGGAGGCATATTATGGGGAATACTGTGGGAAAGGAGGGTAACTGGAGGAATATTAAGGGGAATACTGGGGGGGAGGAGAACTGGAGGCATATTATGGGGAATACTTGGGGGAATGAGGGGAGCTGGAGGCATATTATGGGGAATACTGGGGGGAGGAGGAGAACTGGAGGCATACTATAGGGAATATTGGGGGGAGGAGGAGAACTGGAGGAATATTATGGGGAATACTTGGGGGAAGGAAGGGAACTGGAGGCATATTATGGGGAATACTGGGAGGAGGATTTATATACATACAGAAAAAACAGAATATGGCACTCCACTCTCTTCATGACATACAACTATGGTTCTCAAACAGGAACAGTTCAACAAGTACAGAGAAAGTAGGCACTCATAGATTTGTAATCCTTTTTTAAACAATCCTTATGATAGGAATGACATCCAACGTTTCAGTGGTCCCAGACCACTTTCATCAGGCTATATATATAGCCATATATATATATCTATCCATAAATATGTATATATGTGTATATATGTGTATAGAGAGAGAGAGAGAGAGAGAGAGAGAGAGAGAGAGAGAGAGAGAGAGAGAGAGAGAGAGAGAGAGAGAGAGAGAGAGAGAGAGAGAGAGAGAGAGAGAGAGAGAGAGAGAGAGAGAGAGAGAGAGAGAGAGAGAGAGAGAGAGAGAGAGAGAGAGAGAGAGAGAGAGAGAGAGAGAGAGAGAGAGAGAGAGAGAGAGAGAGAGAGAGAGAGAGAGAATGAATGAGATAAATATATATACAATATATATAGTTCAAGACTCAAAATTGCACAATAGAAATACAACAATACCCATTCATGAATAGAAGTTGCTTAGATAATAAATTGTTTAATTTTAATAATATCTATATCTATGCCCTCTATGGTACTGCCAACGCCCACGTGTAATTGACCACCTCCACAACAATGGTCTTGTCTATCTTAATAGGCCCATGACAATTTTCAGCCCCAGGCCCACTTGGGCCTTTATCTGACCCTGCGGCATAGTTCACATAGACTATACTTGCGGAAGTGCCTCACGGACCGTCTTGTGAATCACACTTTGTTAAATACGCACGGATCTCCCACTTAAAAATACGCACAGGAAGGAGTGTGGGCGAGGTTTGTTAGGTACGCACGTACGGTACTACTCGATGCACGGAAATGGCCACGTAAAGATAAGGCAGGTCGAGGCACTCGTAAGTCACAGAAAACCCATCCGTGTGAGGGTGAAGTGTTAGTGGTGTTGCCTTGCTACGTCTGTGCGAATAATTGCAAACTTTTCTCGGACGGATCTCTGAATACAGACCTTAGTGTGTAATCAGAACACAAATAACCCCAGTCCAGATCCACAACTTTAGACACCCTCAGATGATTGCTCTACACTTCCAATATATATGTGACAGAAAATGTCGTGAAATTCATGGTTGTTCCTTTGCATGTGAATCTTATTTTAAAATCATTGTGGGTTTGTGCTACATAACATTTTTTTCCCACAGATGTGTCTAAGTAGACGCACAATACATTTAGAAGAACATACTTACCATACTATGCACTTGGGGGCTGATTCAGAGTTGCATGCAAATTGGCACACAGTGCACGGGAGGGCTGCGTACAATCTAAAGGCAAATGCGCCTCTGGATGACTATGCAAATAAGGCAGATAATGCATGAGCACAAAGCAGCAAAGTTCAATGCAGTCAAGTGACCATATACATTGTGCAAGTGCATGGTAGTACACAGTACACTTTAATATATATTAATGGAGGTTCTGAATAGAGTGAATAGTGAATGCACTAATGCAATATCAAAGACTGAATTTGGACAATTAAATTTTTTTTTATTAAAAAAACAAAAAACAAAACAAAACAAAAAAATTATATATATAGTATTTTATAACTACAAAATGTTCCAATTGTGATTTTATAATACTTGTATTGCATTTGAAGCATGCCGTTATAGTACAAGGTTACATGTTTTAGCTAATCATATGTGGACACCCTTTATCACAGTTTAAATAAGTGTTTTTAAATAAGTGTGGTAATCTGGTAAAACTTTGCTTAGAAAGGAACTTCCCTGTATGTGTTCTTTGGGGTGGTACTAAAAAATGAAGTTATTGATTTGTTCACCAAGGTATCAAGTGTACAGTAAGTAAAGCAGAGGACCAATGACAGATTCTTGTTGGACTATACAAGCAATGGCGGGCTGGGCGGGGGGGGTATGTGCCCCCCCAGGCTGCACTGTTCTTTGGGGTTTCGGGCCACGGTCCCTGATTGTCTAGCAAGGCCATATAGTCTGTGGCGCATATACAGAACAGAGCCACAGAGTATGTGAGGGGGTGGAATGTGTAGTTATAGAATGTGTGTGGGGGGATGTGGTTATAGTATGTGGGGGGGTAATATGTGGTTATAGTAATATGTGGTTATAGTTTGTGAGGAGGGTAATGTGTGGTTATAGCATGCGGGCAGTAATGTGTAGTTATAGTATGTGGGGTGGGTGTAATGGTAATAGTATGTGGGCACGGTGGTGGTGTGGGTAGAGAATATGTACTGTATCTGTAGGACTGTATATACCCTGAAAAAAAGTAAAAAAAAATATATATCCAAACAGCGGCACATTATGGGGAGTACTGAGGGGGCTGGAGGCACAATATTGGGAATACAGGGGCTGGAGGCACATTATAGGGAATAATATGGGGGGGACTGGAGGCACATTATGGGGAATACTCGGGGGGGGGGGCTGGAGGCACATTATGGGGAATACTGAGGGGGGCTGGAGGCACTTTATGGTGAAAACTGAGGGTGTGTGGGACTGGAGGCACATTATGGGGAATACTGAGGGGGCTGGAGGCACATTGTGGGGAATACTGAGAGGGGCTGGAGGCATATGATGAGGAATACTGATGGGGGCTGGATGCACATGATGGGGAATACTGAGGGGGCCTGGAGGCATCTGGTGGGGAATACTGAGGGGGGCTGGAGGCACATGATGGTGAATACTGAGGAGGGTTTGAGGCACATGATGGGGAATACTGAAGGGGGTTGGACTACATGATGGGGAATACTAAGGGGGGTTGGTCTACATGATGGGGAATGCTGAGAGGGAGGGGTTGGAGTCACATGATAGGGAATACTGAGGGGCTGGAGGCACAAGATGGGGAATAATGAGGGGGGCTGGGGCACATGATGGGGAATACTGAGGGAGGCTGGAGGCACATGATGGGGAATACTGAGGGGGGCTGGATGCACATGATGGGGAATACTGAGGGAGGCTGGATGCACATGATGGGGAATACTGAGGGACTGGTGGCACATGATGGTAGGTACTGAGGGGGGCTGGAGGCACATGATGGGGAATACTGAGAGCAGCTGGAGGCAAATGATGGGGAATACCGAGGGGGGCTGGAGGCACATGTTGGGAGATACTGAGGGGAGCTGGATACTTTGCAGGACACCCATACACAAACCCTGGCGACGCAGGGACTGCCCCCTTCCCAGCGGCGCAGGGACCGTTCCCCCTTCCCTGCAATGCAGGGACCCCCCGGCGACACAGGGACCGCCCCTATGCTTTTTACTTTTCTCCCTGAAATGAATTTTCAAAAGTAGGCACCCATGTGTAACCGGCCTTACTGTAGTCTGAGGCCGCATTTCTCACTTTATCAGCACTGATCATTGAGATCTCCTACAGGATGTATATGTGTTCAGCCTCCATTTCTGCCCCTTGGATATGTGTCCAGCCTCCACTTATGTCCCTGTCTCTATTTACCCCTTTTATCACCTGTCGCTATTCACTAAATTTCACCTTCACTTACCTTTGCTGTCTTTCTCTGTCTTCTCTTTTCTCCTCCTTCCTCCTCCATAGCACGCTCTGCCAGGATGACAGCAGCATCATCATTCACATAAACAGGTTAGGTCTTAGGTTCCCGAAGGAGCCCTGTATAACCAGTACTGATTATGTGAATGAAACACCACAAAGCCAGGAGACATATACAAGGGACAAAAATATAGCACTGGACACATAATGGGCAGAAATGGAGGCTGGACACATATCCAACTGGCAGAAATGGATGCTGGAAACATATTCAAGGGGCAGTTAAGGTTAAATGAGTGGCTGGATACATACAACGGGGCAGAAATAGAGAACTGGACACATATACAAATGGGTGGTTGGACACATACAAGGGTCAAAAAAGAAAACTGGCCACATTTACAAAAGGCAGAAATGGAGGATGGACATATATTCAAGGGTAAAATGGATGGCTGGGCACATACTAGGGGCAGAAATGGTGGTTGGATACATTTACAAGGTACAGATCCGGTTTGGGGCCAGTGTGTTTACATAAAGAAAAGTATCTCATGTGTGTCACTTTTGAAGATTAAAAGCACTTAGTCACTCCCTGCTCCTGTTCTGTTTACTATCTGAGATCTCTGACATCTACTCTTGGTTTTCACCCTTGCTAGGGTAATAGATTTTCAGCTCCAGTTATTTTAAACCCTACACCAGTAATTTTTACCTATGGAGCTGTTCCTAATTTATATTTATATATTTGCCCCTATCCTAATCTCTACACCTGTTCCTGTACCATAGCGTGCTTACTCTTCCTGTAATTCAGCTCATGCTACTGGCTTTACTACTATCATAGAAGTGTCAACTTTAACCCAGTTATCCTTTTTATATTACTTGTGACACTTATGTCATGACTTTATTACCTGTTGTATACACCACATTTGCATAATTAGGCAGCAACTAAAGGAGTGGTCCTTATAGACTTCTGGCTGTCAAACATAGTGGGCCGTATTCAGAGAACCATTTCCTTAAAAGTATGCAATTATACGCACGGCTGGGGCAGGCCAAACCCCCTCACACCCATGACACTCCCATCTATCGGCCATGCTGTCGGTGACTTACAAGTCCATAGACCAATTGTAACTTTCCATCAGCAGTTGCGTGCATATGTGTCTTTCGTACGTGCAATTAGTCGCTCCAACATACCTTCATTTACATACCTTCCCCCGCCCATTTTTATTTAAATTTTCACGTGCGTATTTTTGCGTTACATATCCGGACGTATGTACCCAAATGTGATTCACAAGTCTGTCCGTGAGGCACTTATGCGCGTATAGTCTACGTATACTACGTAAAAAGTTACTACGCATGCGCAGTTGAAACATACCTAAAAATACGCTGTGAAAATGTTTCTCTGAATCCGGTCCAGTATTGCTATTTACTATTCTAATTAATATTAATATTGGATGGGCCAACATACTATTAGCCAAGGCCAAGGATTATACTAGCTGTTTCTGAACTGCTCCCATCTGTAACCTTTTTAAACCGAGCTTTGTCACATGAAGAAGAAATTAAGGTGCTGTGAATGTACAGTATCCTTATCTCCGCAATGGAGTGCAGCCGTGCTCACCCCCATAGGAGATACACATGGCGGGTGCACATAAGCATTTCAATTGTACAGTAAAGGTTTGGCAAAGCCCTTTCCTTATGGAATACTTAGGGTAGGGTCCTGCTGGCGGACCCATAATCCGCATGTAGGAGAGCAGGGGGAGTGCCCTGCTCTCCTACATAAGGGACTGTGGATCACAAATTCTGTATGATATCTTCCGCAGCGAAGGCTATGCTATGGAATATATAGGAAAGTATGAATCCCATCAAAAGTCATCGAAAAAGGATTAAACTTGCCCCCAAAATGGCACTTTATTCATGTTATACAGTAGATATAGGTAAACCTTACAATTTTATTGTTTAGCACAAAAAGCAGCCAACGAATGTCCTTCTGTGACTCTTTTAGTCTTTATAAATGTCCCCAAGTTAAATTTGTGTTTTGTGTACCCAAGCTGGTTCTTGGCCAAGGCACAAACATTGCTGGATGGATATTCTTATATTTCCATATTAAGTAGCATTTGTGTGGAAGATAAAAGGTATATTTTTTTACCCATTTATTTTAATTTCAGTTAACCTTTATGTACTTTCTGTTAAAATAAATTCCTTATGCCATGAGCAAACTGCAGGCATGCATCACAGAGCTGATCATTTCAAGGTGATACAGAAGCAATGGAAGGAGAACTGCTTTAAAGCTGATGATTAATGTGTCATGTCCCCCTAGTACAATGCATGAAGCCTCAGCAATGTCCTTCGACATTCTTAGCAAATCTAAAGTTATTTAGCTATTAGGTGTAAAAAGTAATAAACATTTTTAATTGTCTCCTCTTCCTCTGAAATGATGAAAGAATTGGTGGTTTGACACATGGGTGTTGTCTTTTCATTTATTACAGGGAACAATTGTAAGTTAGGAAAGAAGGTTATATCACTGAGTGCACTAGAACTGTTACTAAATATCAGTATATTCATTTAAAATTCTTAAAGTGAATCACGATAAAAGACATTTTGAGATTTAAATGATTAAAGAGGAGAAACTCATTTATAGAGGTGTTTTCTGATGAATGTTTTCTAAGTACACCTAACAGATACAATGGGGTAGATCCGGAACAACGTCCGCAAGTGAATTTACACTAGCTGCTAGCGTAAATTCACACATTAGTACTTACGGCGCATGTGCACGTCAGTTGTTACACCATGTAAGGCATAGCGTAAGGGGCCAGAAGCTTTGAACGTATTTACGAGACTGAGGTCCACAGCGTAACTACAAACAAAGGGGCGTGCCAGCCATGCAACACCCGTAATTACGCTTTGGAGTCGGGGTGAGGCATGTAAATCATACAGTATGGACGTGCTTAGTGTCGTATCTATGCATGTATTATACGGACGCCTGCGGTTACGCCAGAAAAGTTAGGGTAGGGTTTGGTCGGCGTAACACGTCATAAATACAGATGACTGAGAGTAGTGCCTAAGGGAGTGCTTTGTAGGTACGCTGGTGTAGATACGCTATGCACTAGGGCGTATTATTTACGTAGGTCTGGATCAGGCCTATTGAAACCAAAGTGCTTGACCAAGAATTGGTCTGCATTTGATTCCCTACATCTTGGACAATGAGGAGTTGAAAATAGTGAGCAGCCTGAGCAGCTTTGGTAGGAGGAAGATTTGCCACACTCTACACATAGAAATAGGAGGGGTTTTCATTATGTGACTGCTTTGTACATAGACAGTAACTCAGACTAATATCTTCAAGAAAACCGCTCTCTAAAGAGTTGACTCTATAGCCAATCCTTCAGATAGCTCAATAATGATACCAGATTGTAACACTTAAGGTTGAAGAAATGGTTTCCTCCATTTACTTTTGATTGTTTATGCCATACGTGGCTAATAAAGGACCTCCCATTATTTCAGATGAACATCTTATACAGAACCAAGAAGAATATTACATCGCATATAAAACTCACTGGTCTTCACAAAATTGGCAGAAGCTGCTTAAATTTCTTTGGCACCTGAAGCACCAGCAATAATCGATTCTTATTGAGCATCTTGGTAGACAGACTATATAAGAAAATCCATAGCAGCTGGAATAAATGAATTAAGGCATTTATGCACTTTCATGCTGCCCGCTCCCACAGATGGACTTTTGACATCCAGGGATATACCTTACGTTTTCCATCCTTAACACACACAAATCTAGAGAGAGAGGGAAAACCCTCTTACAATCTCAACCCAGTCCCTCTGTTGGAAATGTCATTGCTTGAAAGTCTGGATGGGTCGGAATGCATTCAGAACAGTTGGCATGATCTCACAGTTATCATTCCTCTGGGCTGCAGATATAAAAGAATACACACATAAAGAAAAACATGTAAAGCATGTTTTACCAAGTTGAACCTCTTTCAGATGCACACCATTATGTTAAAAGGCATGCCTTGTTATTTTAATATTGATTTAGTAAAGCATTTCTTTTGAAAATTTCAGGCATGTTAGTTTGGTCATTTTTTACTTAATATTCATTTGCTATTTATTTTATGTACCTATTCATTGGTTGGCCATTTTATTCATCTCTGGTTTGTTTTTCCTTTTTTTCTACTCTAAATTAAATGGACAATACCTGGAACTCTATGGAAATGACACTTTGAGTAAAGGATTCTACATTATTTATCACAACAAAACTGACTGTTTAAAGATCTTTTTCTCTATATGACGCTATGTATCTATAATAATTTCAATTGTTCATTGTTTATTTATCAACATTTATATCTAGATCCAACCCAATGTTACATTATAAATAAGTGCATAATGAAACTACACCTACACCTACTTCAAAAAAAGTATATATATATGTATATATATATATATTGGTGAAGACAAAGTAAATAAACAATAGCGCTATGAACCCAACAACAAATAAAAACAATGAGTACGGTAATAAAAAAATAAGAACAATAAATAAATCAATAAATCAATAAGTCCTGATTGTTCAGGGGCTGCCTTCCTTGTAGGGTGTCCGGTAGTTCCTCCGGAATTAGAATAGTGATGAAGTGTAATACAGGGGGCGCCAATAGTGCAAAAGTTCATATAAATATAGAAGGTGCACGTGCTTCATACGGTGTAAGCCAGAAGTAAAATAAATGCGTACCAGACTTCCAATATGATAATGCCCGTAATAGTATCTTTCCACGCGTCTCTGGAACCTTTATATGGCAGGAAACTCATCAAAGGGTAGTGGATAGGAGATAAAAGCATAAAAGGCAATCTAGTGTAGTAATTTTAACAAAAACATATATTGCCAATAGTAATAAAATATGCGTACATAAAATCAATTTAAGCTAAGCATCCTATCCTAATCCTAATATTCTCCCTGAGGAAGTCCTATGGTAAATCCTCTACACGCTTTTAGGTGACTATATTTTCGATCAGTGATTCATAATATCTTCTGTCAGCTCCTTACTATGGAATGAATAAGAATAATCAGTCAGTAAACAGTACATTTTTGAATGTAAACGTATGTCACGTATTGTGTGCACTTAGGAGATAGTAATATTTCTACAACATTGTATTGTGGAGTAATTCAATGTCTTAACTAATCTTTAGTCATATAAATGTATTTGTATTTGTGAATCATAAGACTTCACAATACTTTTATAACCATACTTAATTGAATTTGTACAAATGACTGATTTCAAGTAAAATTGAGTAATAGATTTACAGTAAATCTACATAAGAAATAAGTGGCTTTTATACACCGAAGATGAATTTATAATGGAGCAGGAATATTATTATTATTAATAATAATAATAATAATAATAATAATAATAATAATTATTATTATTATTATATGAATAATAATAATAATAATAAGACCAAATAATAATAGGTAAATGAAAAAGAGACAACTCAGCAGTCATTTTTGTAACATTTTGGGGCTGATCCACGGCTACACATCCATCTGTTTTTCAGACGGAAGCGCAGCCTTAATGAGCACTGCGTATGCTCAGAATGGGAGCGAGCACAGAAAAATGGGCAACTGCTGCCCATCCGCCTGTGTCTGCATCCAACTGCACTGCGCTCCATGATAAATGAAAAAAAGGGGTGTTTTTCTTATTTAAATAGGCGCAGTAGGAGAGAAAGGTGCCTGCACTTCCGTGAAACGCTTACACCATCTCAGGGGACGGTGTAGTGGAAGGCCTTGTGTTTTTTTTTTACACTACCAATACTATGCTCTGGCATTAATGCAAGCATTAAAAATGCATTTACATGCATTGCAAACTGGCAGAGGCTGTGGCTGTACCAGCCCCGGCCTCTCTCCATACTGCTCTGACTGATTTGGTTGTGGGGAACAACACTTCCCTATGTCCTATCCAGAGTTGTGTGTTTTTGTTGATACATACAACTCGGGATAGGCTGTATAGCGCACCCCCAGCTCCTTCGTTATTGTTTGAAAGCACCATCCATCAGTGAATAACATCATTTCAGAAATCAGAAGGATTGCACTCTATTAAAAACAGCACCTTGAACACCCTGTACTGAGCATGTGTACGTGACGTGAAGAGTTAGCTCAAAAAGCATTACAAAAATGACAGATCCATTAGCTTACACATCCATGTGTTTAGAGCTAGTGTAGATATACCTGTTTCACTGATATGGCTTAAGCACAATTCCTACTGCAGAGAAATGTATACGTTATTAATAAGCTAATATAATCATACAAAGCAATGGTCAGCATATATTATTTGCTACGCATATTATCAAACGTCAAACAAAAGTATCAAGCATTCAATTTCAGCCACTATTTGTCAGCTTTCAACCTCCAACTTCTATGTCTATAACTGCAGTTATTGACATGACGTGTTAAGTAAAGCCTATGGAATTCATGGTGTGTGTCATGTATTTATTTTGAAGGGACCGTTCTCTCCCAGCCAGTTCCGAACTGGCAGAGGCGAAGCAATCAATCCTCTACAGAACAAAATGTGCCAAATGGTAAGTATAAATTTAACCCAACCTTTACCCTAATCCTTACCCTAACTCTCCCCTTCTATTACCCTAACTCTATCCCTCCGCTTCCATTACCCTAAACCTAACCCTCCCTAATCCCAAGACTCCCCTCCCCATAACCGTAAGCTTCCCTTCCCTTCCCCAGAGCCTAACCCTAACACTAAATGTCGCTGGAGAGGTTACTCACCTCTCCGGTGGGGTCTGCAGCGTGCGGTGAGTCCAGTGGGTGGTGGGTTCCGAAAAGGAATGGGTAAGTATCAGCAAACTTACCCATTCAAAAAATACATTGTAGAATGACTATTTTTTTTAGGGACAGTTCAAAATGAGCTCTGGCTGTCTGCATTTCTAAAAAAGCCATTTCTGGAGACTGACAATGGTGCAGCTGTGCGGCCATGCTTCTGTGCTCACTGCTGTTGTGAGCATGCGCACAGGGCCACCATCAGAAATTGTGGGGCCTGGGACTGACAATATATGCAGGGCCCTGGGCCCCTCCCAAGTTCCAAAATTGAAAATGAGCCTCTCATGCAGCTCTAGGGCAGTCCGACGGTGCTCCACCCCTGATGATGTAACACGTCAGACATCATCACTGTGTCAGTGCCGCTGACCTTCGGATCTGTAATGCAGTGGTCTGAAAAGCAGGGCATTCAGACCTCTGCCAGGAAAGTATGAATATGCGGTGAGTGGGTGCTATCCCGGCCCCCTCTCTGTCCGGGCCTGGGACCCTAGGCCCGGCTGTCCCCCCCTGATGGCGGCCCTGCATGCGCAGCACTAACTTTTGCTGCAATTCAGTCAGAAAACTTGACGGAGACGCAGCTCAGGATCAGGTCCTTTGCCTTTTAAATCTTTACATAATTGTTAGCAAATTAACATGAAAGCATATTCTAAAATAGAAGTGTCTCGGTATCACTTTATGATTTAGTGCACTGATATCATTAGAATTCATGCCACTTAAGTATGCTGTCAAATAGAGTGAGACAGACATAACAGACAAATTGAGTGTAATGTTTTTGTCAAGCTTTAGGCTTTTGTACTGACATGTTTGTCATGCTAGCCCATTATATAACAAAGGTCAGCGCATTTCTGAATTGCAAATTGACTATGCTAATTAATAGAACATGAGGAATAAGATGAACCTCGCTCACTGCATCTGTCTCAAATGTCACATCTGTAAAGATTATTTTGTGGCAACCCTAAACAAGTTTCTAAATATTCATTGCAAATCATTTCTTAGCTCTAGGCAATATATTTAGAGTTGCAAATATTTCAGTTCAGGAATAAACAGTCATTTATATTGTGTTAACAGTAAGAAGCTGAAAATACTCCTGTTTATACATTATTAATGGAAGAAAATTGATCCTTTAGCAGTGAAAATTAAATAAACAACCTTTTTAGGGTTTTTAAAAGTTTTTGCTATTCACAATGTCAATGTTCTGGACTTTTGAGTTTTAAAACTCAATGAATAATTTATGAGATAGAAGAGTACAC
This sequence comes from Limnodynastes dumerilii, assembly GCA_011038615.1. Lineage (NCBI taxonomy): Eukaryota > Metazoa > Chordata > Amphibia > Anura > Limnodynastidae > Limnodynastes > Limnodynastes dumerilii. Next base: position 21,433 of record WWET01000948.1, read on the forward strand.
ATTTTCCACCAATGCAAATCAAATGAATTCAGACATAAGTCGTTATTCAGACTTCATTGTTTTGTTTCTCTTGTATGTTGTTGTTTATTTGGATTGCAGCTACTTTCACACGCTGTATATAAATAGAGAGTGTGGGCCCCCGCTGCGAGCGTCCCTATTTCGATAGGGCCATTCGCTTCCAGCCAGTTCCGAACTAGCTGGGATATCGATTACTTATGCCTCAGTGAGGCTTAGCAATCGATCAGTGGAGCACCGAACAAGATACCCCGAAAGGTAAGCAAACCCACTCCCTTACCCTAAACCACCCCCCATGCAGTATAATCCTAAATCTTCCCCCTCAGCCTAACCCTAAATCTCAACCCCTCGCAGCCTACCCCTAACTCCCCCCACCTGCAGCCTAATCCTAAGTCTCTTCCCCTGCATCCTAACCCTACATCCTCCCCCCACAGCCTAACCCTAAGTCCCCGGACAAGGTTACTCACCTCTCCGGTGGTCTGGCGGCATCAAATTGCATATATTCACCAATTCAAAAAAGAAATTCTGCAATGTCTCTCATTCGAAATACAAAAAGCCGAAAAGCAACTTTCAATTGTCCCTATTTAACAATGAGAAACATCGCAGCGGTGACTTGCAATGATAAATTGAGGACATCTGGACATTTTTAATACAGAGAATGGGCTGAGATTGCAAGAGGACATTTCCTTTTATGCATTCCCAACCAGACTTCTGTCCTTATGGGAATTTTCATGAAGTTGAGACAGCATACTCTAGGTCGACTGTCATGATGAATAGACTGTGCCCGTACTCTGTTTTTCTATGCTGCTATTTTATGAATGTAGTGAGGTTACTCCATCTGGGCAGTGTTGGTCAGCCTTTGGACTACTGGGTTAATTCAGTATACTCCTAAGCTTTTTAATTAGCACATGACATTTGAAATTTACGGACCTTATTTAGAGCTTGATTAAAATACATTTAATGGAAAAAAAAAATAGTTGGACACATCGGGCGTGATCCAGGCCTAAAGGTACATGGTGTAGTGTATAACCTCTGCATCATTTGGTACTGCACATGCTCAGAAAAAATGTGCACGCAATTGCAGTGATTCAGACTAAAACGTAGGTCAGTGCTATGGCTGCTTGTCTTCACAGGGGTGTTTTGTGGGAGAGAGGGGGTGGAGGCATGTAGTCTATGTACTGTAAGGGTGTGCTCACACAAATACTCTAGACTCAAATGCAGACATAAGTATACACAGTTTATGGCAAAATTATTACACCAGTCACAGGGCATATCTAAGGCCAGGAAGTTGTTGGAATCTGATATTCCACATTCTATTCTGTGTTATCATTTAACCTTCCAAAACCAATACAAAAGGTATCGGAATGCTGCTAATGCATTGTGTTGGTTTTAATAAAAAAGAGATAATTTATTCATTACTGTACTTTTAGTGCAATTGCATAATCACTGAATTACTTGCACAAAGCATAACCCCCATTTTCACCATATACTATATTACCGCGTACTACCCCGCACTACTGGAAAAAGAAAACTTATGTGTAAACATAACTGCATTGAGCTTTGTTGCACTGCGGTGCCCATCCTACAAACACAGAGCACTAAGTTGTCAAAGACTGGCAGCTTAAGACAGAACTTGCAATTTCATTTACATGTCCTGAGCACTCTAGTCAAAACCCGTCATAAAAACGGGAAAAATATTGCCCATTCATTTCTCCAGCTTCCCAGAATCCCCCATTATGTGTCTCCAGCTCCCAGTATCCCCCCTTGTGTCTCCCACCCCCCCCCC
>WWET01000948.1:36243-53531 GCA_011038615.1 Limnodynastes dumerilii
TCCCTACCAAGCACTAATAGTGGGATGTGTTACGTGTGACATTTAGAACGTGTCACATTTATTCTTGATGTTTGAAGGGGGTGTTAAAATCACTGTGCCCGATCCAGATCAGAGTGCAAAATCGCATACAGCTGCAGATGCATTTTTAAAAAAGGTGTGGGCTGCATGTGAACCACCATTGTATGCAGCGGGACCTGCGGATGAGAAGTACTGCACATTGCGTAGTGCACGGGCACAAGGCAGCCTTGCACACATCTGCTCTGTGCCCAATACGTACTGTAAGTGAAGGGTATTGTATTGTGTTTGTAATGTTTTCAAATATCTTTTATAAAAGTGTGAACACTTATAAGTATATAGTAAACCTATGTTTTTTGTATTTTATAATTTATGCCCAAATTTTTTTCAATAATATTTTTTATGTTTATTAATGTTTATTAATAAAAAAAATAACAACAGAAAAACAAATATACAGCGAATTCACAACCATTGAGATAGTTGTGATAAGCTTGAACTAGTATCCTTATGATATTGCTCATTTAATTTGTGCCCCCTGGAGTTAGACATGACCTGATGCTGGTGCAAATGTGTGCTTGCAAAACAGCGCCTTGATACGTCTGCTGGGTCTGGATGGGGGTTGGGGGGCAATCTGAATAGGGTCCTCCTGATTTGTTATTTTTTTGTGATGTACTAGTGCTGGTACTGCATTTTTTATTTTATTTTTTTTATGTATTGTTATGTAGGGACCTGAATAAACCAAGCACTTCAGCCACAGAAGTATCAGTCCCTGTCTCGGAAGTGCTTGGTTTGTTAAACTGTATGTCCAACGTAAGGGTTGGTGGGAGGACCCAAGGACATTTCCATTTTGCACCACTTCAGTAAGGGCTTTGCCCACCTTGCTGAACAACAACAATATGAAGAGTAACAGTATTAACATGAACAATATGTATAGCAGAAGTGGTGATTCAAGTCCGAGGGGACAGAGCAGGGACTCCGCGGGGGGTTACAGCGAATCCAGGCACCATGCTGGATAGGCGCCACCGCTCGTCCCCCTGCTTCTTAGAGCTGATATTTAGCAAGATCTGTGCCAACTATAAGAGCCAGCGCTCGACCTCAATACAGCGATGCCAGTCTGTGCTGTAGGTAGATGCTAGAATCAAGTGGGATGAAGGACCTCTGCTGATGTCTAGCCCATGTGACCAGTAACCTGATCAGAGGGAGGAGTCAGTGTTTCCTCCATTTTCCTATTCCAGGCACAGCAGTGTTATTATAATATTTATAAAAGAGGAGATTTATTTTTTGCAGTGGGGCGCAAGACATGATAACACCGGCCCTGGGCCAAAGTGACAAATATATTGCTGATAATCCTCTTCTGCACTACAATCAACACCATGAAGTTTGAGTCATTTGAAAACGTACTGAAACAAGTCTTTCCTATTAGCTTGTCCAAAATGATTTTTTTTTTATTAAACAAACTAAACAGAAGAAATATTCTAAAATCAAATCAACAGTCAACAGCAATCTCTAGACATTGTTTCCTACCTGTGGTTCCTGTCATCCCCCACCAATGCTGCTAGAGAGAGAGCATGTGCAATACCTTCACAAGGCTGCTGCTATAACTATTGTATTTCATGCGAGCAGAAAATATATTCAATTTTTATGTTCGGCTAAATTAGTGGCTAGTTAAAACATGTTTTTTATATGAATTAATAATAACTACTGCATTTTAATTTGGTGTATTCCTTTTGTCTTTAAATTTACTCAGTAAGATTAATATTACATATATCTTTTATCCAATATATGAGTGTTTCACAGCCTCCTTTTAATATGTACCCAAATGACCTAACAGTTTGAGAGCAAAAATGCAGTAGCCTGGAATATTTCTATTCTATGTCAAAAGATGAATCACAGACTCACAGTCACGATGTTTGCTGCTGTAGTACACTGACACTGTGGAAACTGCCTGTCTTATATTTTCCATCAGACATAGTAAAACCTGTCAAATTGTCTTGATTTGCCTCTGGTTGGAAAACTGAAAGTCATTTTTTTCATATCTGATTATGTTATTTATTCCTTATCCAAAGACAGTAAAAATATCAAGTAAAAAATATTATTATTATAATATTCCTATGGTCTAGAGCAGTGGTTCTTAAACTTGTTGGAGGTACCGAACCCCACAAGCTTCATACGTGCATTCACTGAACCCTTCATAGTTGGGAATATAAAATGTTTTTTTTTCAAATTCTAAACATAGAGATATATATTTTATTAGTGCACAAAATGAACCGTGCATCAGTTGCACATAAAGGGGGTGATTCAGAGATGCGACTGCGAAAAGATCGCAAATATACGCAACTAAGTTCAGATCTTAGCAGGTTACAGCTCACTGTTTAAATAGTCACTCCCCTAGATCTTAAGGGAAGTAGTTGCGGTTATTTGAGATCCTAAGTGTCTGCCCGCGCCCACTTTCCCTCATCTCCCTGCCTCCCCCCGCCCATATCTATGCAAATCCTTCAGATCTTAAACTTCCACAGCACTTAAGATCTTAAGTGCTTGCGATCGATTCACAGGTCCGCACTTAGCGAATTTAAGATCCTAACCTCTACGTAGACCGCGTTGCACTATTACTACGCATGCGCATTGATCCGAATTTTCTAAGATCCTAAATATACGCACCTAAGTAGCGATAAAATTGCATCTCTGAATCAGGCCCAAAATCACTGTTCAAAAAAAAACCCAACAAAACATGAATGTCACACATAAACAAAAACGTAACTCAATGAATATTTACTGCGAATCAATGTGACTTTTGCTGTTGCCTTTTAGAGACAAGTTCAGAAATACGCGGCTTTACCTCTCATATCATTTTGGCAACAAAGTCTGTTCCTTTTCTTCGTTTTTATGTCTACCATCCTCGAAAAGGATTGCTCGCAAAGATACATTGTAACACACGGTATGAGTATCCCAAGGACTTTCTTAGCAATAAGAGGGCACTGTACGATTTGGTGACACCAAAACATTGAGAGCGTTGTTGTTCTGAAGAGTTGCTGTTGAACCTGGCTTTGCTGAAGTTTAATGATTTCGTCGAGGTACTCTTCATTGACATCTGCTGTCACAATACTAAACGTGAACGGCTGTCTCACCCACGCTGGATATGACTCTCTGGTGGGGAAGTATCCGTCGAGAGACTTTGTGAGCTCATCTAAGTGCATGGCAATTGCTTGCTTCAGTTCCCCGGGTACAGAAATGTCTCAGATTCCAAACTCATCTTCGATCTTACTTACACAGTCGTCCAGCAGGGGAAAGTTTCCGAAGTTATCATTCTCTGTTCGTCCATAACGGCAGCTTTTTTTGAAAAGCCTTAAGGTTTTCTTCTGCTTTGATAATGTTGACTCCACCTCCCTGCATCTGTTGATTGAGATGATTGAGAGCATCAAAGATATCAGCCATGTACGCCAAAATGAGAATGAACTCAGAATTTTCGAAGCAATCTGCATGACAATGTTGGTGCTCTCGCAAAAACAGGGTTATTTCCACATGCATGGCAAAAACATGATTCAGCACCTTTCCCCGGGATAACCACCGAATGTTAGATGGTACAGAAGTATCTCGAATTCAGTGCCCATTTCATTACACAGCTCTATGAAGATGCGGTGCTTCAGAGCACTATTTCGCACATAGTTCACACATTCCACTACAATTTTGAATACTTCTGCCAATTTTGGAGGCAAGGTTTTTGTTGCCATCGCATGCCTGTACAGAACACAGTGCGTAACAATGATGTGTGCTGCAGCGACTTTCACTAGTGCACCAAAACCAGAGTTTCGTCCCGGTATGTCTGAACAAATTGCAGAAACCATATCCCACGAAAGATCATTGTCTCTGAAGAAGTTATCCACAAATTTCTTTACGTTGGCTGCCTTAGTTGTTGGAAACATCGGTGGTCTTGTAAAGTTGGAGGCTGAATTTTGCTGGGCTTGAAATCAGATCTGCAACTACTTGAGCCAAGATGTGATTGCTCATGTCATCTATTCTGCTGCTGATGGTGTCATTTGAAAGAGGAATTTGGGACAACTTATTTTCAGCAGCTTTTCCCAGCATGATATTCGCCATCTTCAACACAGCTGGTTTACGAGTATTTCACCAATGGCGTGTGGTTTTCCCTGCTTTGCGATCAGATACGCAACTTTGTATGATGCTGTTAAGATCAGTTTGTCCATGGGTACAAAGCCGAGAACAGGCAGAGTGGCTCTTTCATCGAATCTGGCTCTTTTCACCTTGAAATCAGCAAGCGTTGTGTTCTTATATTTCCCATCTCCATGCAGCTTTAGGAAGTGTTCCCTTAGTTTTGCCAGTGCTAGACTAGAATTGTTCAACTTGGCATTGCAAATCATGCATTGAAGATGCTGACTTCCATCACTTCCATTCCGTTATACACGTGAATCCATATTGTACGTTTTCGTCCGACCACTTTCTTATTTTGCTCGACATAGTACGAAGGGATTGGAATATTGAAAAGGAAATCACAAATGACGTACAATCACGACAGTCACAAGTCGACTACTGAGCGCACCATGTTTCCTGCATTACAGATATCAAGGCTAAGCGAGCAGCCAATGATGGCCATGCTGAGCGTGATGGGAACCGATTAACAACATCGGTTTCAGACTTAAATATAAAAATTTATCTTAGCAAGGCTTAAGAACAAAGGATCTCAGAAAGTGCGTGAAAATATGAACGCGGATTTACGCATTAAAATTCTCGCCTTAGAGTGCACATGCGTACTTTTGCAGGCTTTTCTCATGTGCGATATTTCTTATTAATGATCCACTCCACATTCAAAGTTGTGTTTTATATTCACAGATGGTTTAATCAGCAATTGTCGCCGATCTGCGTATGAATGTTGTACTTGTATCATATTTAGACTTGTGGTGTAGAAAACAATGCTGTATTAGTGATGCTATTTTCCGCTGAAAATAAATAAGTATTAATAAAGTATGATATGAAATATTTAGTTAGATAACCCTGCTAGATAGGCTTGGAAAACCTGTTCAATTATGCTGATTAACCCCTGGAATGGAAACAAAGGAAACCCCAAGACCAATGATGATCCAGGAATCCAGGATGACAATGAGGATTCTCCAATCAAGATGAGAGCGGCTTCCCCTTTTATCCTAACAGTTAAAAGAACGATGCCCTGACCCTGAAGGCAGTAGCTTTTGTACTGAAGTCTTGCTGCTGCATCGGTTCGCGCTGCTGTCTCAGACTCATGCACCTTGTGGATTAACTCTCTTCTTTTCATTTCAAATACACTTTTGTGGGTTGGACTGCTTGTTATTATTCAGGTATAATTGCGAATTAGCGCACTGCCTACTTTTGAGGGTACGTTCTCAACCATTTGGGGGCTCGTGAGTGGAGGTCTTTTCCCGACGCACACAGGATTCGGTCATCTAACAAAGGGTGGAAGGTTCGAAGGTACGGTGAGTAAACGAAAGTTTATTATTTTATTGTACATTTTGTTAGTTGACCGAATGCTGCTGCTAGGATACATATTTTGAATTTGGGACAAGTGGTGCGTGAGTTTGCAATTACACGGAAGTCTGGGTTACCCATAAACTGCTAGTGTACTAGACGTTGCGATCGCATTTACAGCGTAAAAACACGTGTTTTTATCCTATTGTTGCCATATGTGCTAAGACTCTTTATTTTCCTTTGGGTAGTATTGCTGTGGTGGAAACTGTAAACTACTGTACTTTGAAAAATCCTTTAAGTGGTTGTGCTAGGGTATCACTTTCTTTATAGGTGATTCTTTTCCAAAAATTTAAAGTGATAACTATCTGATTTTAGGTTAGGGCTGAAATCGTTGTAGGGATTCCTCCTGCATAACAGGGGTAGTAGTCGTGTTGTATTTTTACTCCCTTTCGAGAGGAAGGTTGAGGGTGTTCTGGACTTTATTAGCATTGGTAAAACTGGTGTGAAAGAGATTGTTGCTCCGCCGATGGGCAATCAGGAAGTCTGCATTTTAGAGATTTGTGATCTTCGCAGTGTGAAGAGATAACGCTAACGATAACGATAATACAAATACCAGCATTACCAGTCACCTCCGTTCCCCCTGCTTCATTTCAGGTTGCGGATGCATCGCTTCCCGAAGTTCCTGCAGTCGTACGCCCAAAAAATACACACACCTAGCCCATTATGGAAGTTTTAGCGCCGCCTACCCACACATTCAATAGCGGTAAACTGCAATCTACAGACATATATGTAGATGACACACCAGCACATTTAACTAGGTCAATTACTAGCAAAAACCTTCTTTGTCTAGATAAATCTGGTAAGGTCCTAAGTGATGCAGACAATCAAATAAACATAGATAACATCTGTAAACAATTAGGTGTAAAATTCCCAGTTCATGTAGAATTGCAGAAACTGTTCACAATCAAAAAAAAAAATCACCTAGATGATTTCATACAAAGAGCTGTAGCAGAAATGATTAGATACACTGGTATTGAAGACATTAAATTTAACCCACATCACAGGGAATTAGCGGTTTCAGTCTTGATGACTGGGTTTATGGAGTCTGTAAGACAAAGGATCCAGAATGGCAAGACCTTGATGTAGTGAAAATAAGATCTTTAGCAGTATCCCATGAAAGGAATGTAGTTAAGAGGAAGGAAAAACAAACAGAAAAACTTTTAACATTAAGCATACAAGTCACACACATGTCATACAATACAATGACCCATGTAAAAGTACCAAAACCTTTTGTTCAGTGTTTCAGGTGTGGAAAGCCGGGGCACAAATCTCCAGAATGTATTAGTGAAAGGAAACGCCCAGGGTATAGGGGTTATAATGACCAGTGGAGACAGCACAGCAACAGGGGCCTTTTAGACCCAGGGAGGAATTTAGAAGGGAAAAAGGTGATGAGAGATTTGAGGATAGAAGAGCGAATCATGTCATTTGGTCCCCAAATCCAATGAGGGTCAGGTCATACCTGTGATCTAATGCAGATAGGATTGATAAGCGGCCCAAATGAAGAGCATAATGTAGAGATCAAAATTGCAGGCATTAATCAAACGGCCAGATCTGTACTAACTTCTCCTCTTGATTTACCTTTAACCAGGAAAACCATATGCGCAGTAGGAGTCTCAGGGGAGGTGCAACAGTTTCCTCTGACTACACCCGTGGAAGTCACTATTGGTCCTTTACACACTAAACATTCTTTTCTTCTTGCAGCATCATACTTGGAAAGAACCTGTTGTGTAAGATGGGTTGTGTAATTTATTGTACCCCTGATGGTGTATTCTTGGATATCCCAAGATCCCATGCAAAGGAGGCTCAGGACATGTTAGAGGCTCCTCCTAAGTTAATAGTTCTTTCCACTGGTTCAACACATTTCCCAACACAGGTAGAGGAAATGTTATCACAGTTACCAGGGTCCCTGTGGAACAAGAACGGGCAAGACACTGGATTGATGGCAAATGTGTCACCAGTCATTGGTCATGGTAACTCTAAAAAGTGGTAGGCAGGTGCCTAAAATACCCCAGTATCCTTTGAAACCTTAGGTAGAAATAGGTGTACTTCCTGTTGTGGAACCGTTTTTACAGCAAGGAATTTTGACTTGCACCTCTAGTGTAGCAAATAGTCCCATTTTCCCTGTCAAGAAGAGGGGGTAGGGGCTACAGACTCATTCAAGATTTAAGGATTGTTAATAAGGTTGTAGAGAGTCAGTTCCTTGTAGTGCCCAATCCAGCACTACAAATTCCTGCAACCTCTACTCATTTTGTTGATCTGTGTTCTGCCTTCTTTTCTATTCCTCTACACTCCGACTGTCAGAACCTTTTCGTATTTATATACAGAGGGGTACAGTATACATGGACACGGTTACCCCAAGGTTTCGTGAACAGCCCTAGCATCTTTTCCCAGGCTTTGCATGATTGTTTGCAATCTTTTGAACCTAGTAATGGGTCGGTCCTGATACAATATGTTGACGATTTGTTGCTATGTTCTGAATCTTTTGAGGCATCATTGTGTAATACTAAAGAACTGTTGTTTCATCTTGCACAAACAGGACACAAGGTATCTAAGGACAAGTTGCAGCCATGTCAAAGTCAAATACTTGGGACACTGCCTTACTAAAGGATTACGACATCTGACAGAGGACAGAATTAAAGCCATACAAGAAATGACACTACTGCAGAAACAACAGCAAGTCTGTTCTTTCATAGGTGCGTGTGGATACTGTAGGAACTGGATTCCTGGATTCTCCATTTTAGCATTGTACTTACAGGAGATAATCTCAGCTTCTAAGCATGACCGTGTAATACACACAGAGGAGTCAGAGCAAGCCTTCAGAAACCTGAAGGAAAGTTTAATGTCAGCGCCAGCCCTTGGAATTTCTAATTATACCAAATTGTTTGACTTGTATTGCACGGAAATTGTTGGTTGTGTGGCAGGGGTTCTGACACAAAGACATGGAGACGCTAATAGGCCGGTTGGACACTGTAGCTAAGTCACCCCCAACGTGCCTCAGAGCAGTGGCAGCTGCCGCTCTTCTGGTTAGTAAAAGTGAGGATGTGGTATTAGGCCATGATTTGACTGTTCATGTACCACATGCTGTGTCTGCCCTACTGAATTCTGCTCAGACAAGACACGTCTCCTCTGCACGGTTTACAAGGTGGGAACTAGCACTTATGGCACCAGCAAACATCAAAATTAAACGGTGTAATACGCTAAATCCAGCTATGTATTTACTGTATGTGCCTCATGATGCACAAAGGGTGGACAGGACTCTGGAGATGACTGAATTTTGCGGACAATCAGACACTCATGACTGTGCAGACTATCTAAATCAAACCTTTACTGCAAGAACTGACATTTGTGACACCCCAATAGATGGTGCAGATGTGACCTTTTACATGGACGGGAGTTGTCATAGACAGACTGACACAGGTGAATTATGTACCAGTTATGCAGTTGTAGGTGACGAAAGTATAGTAGAAGCGAACCTCTTGGATCACCACACTCAGCGCAGGTAGCAGAACTTGTAGCTTTGAGAAGGTCATGTGAATTGGCAGAAGGAAAAATTGCCAATATTTATACAGATTCGAGGTATGCTTTCGGAGTGGTACATGATTTTGGGGCCTTGTGGAGACTCTGGAACTTTATAACAGCAGCAGGGACACCTGTAGCGCACTCCAGACACATAAAAGGACTTTTATAGGCCATACAACTGCCCACACAGATTGCAGGGTGGATGAAGCTGGAAAAAGAGCGGCTGCAACAGCACCACTGAAAAATTTTGAGAAACTGATGGTATTTGAAGCTTTGTCTATGCAAAGATTAATAGAGATGCAAGATTTGTGTTCCCCGCAGGAAAAGGCTGTCTGTAAGGCGAAAGGATGTGGACAGGAGCCCACAGGGCTTTGGAAGGATAGACAAGGGAAGCCAGAGGCTCCCAAAGCGTATCTCCCGGCCTTAGCTGAAGCAGCACATGGTTTGACTCATTTAGGGAGGGGAGGTATGAGCAGATTGGTAAGATCATATTGTTGTGTGCCAGGATTTTCTGGAATGGCAGATAAGAAAGTCAAGTCATGTCTTATATGCCTAAAGAAAAATGTTGATAAGTCTATTCCTGTAGAACCATCCCATATTCCTCAACCAGAACCATACAAATTGATTTTATACAGCTACCACCCTGTAGGAATCTGAAGTATGTGTTAGTATGTGTTGATTTGTTTTCACACTGGGTTGAAGCTTACCCAGCCACAACTAATACCGCTGTTTTTACTGCCAAAAAGCTAGTCCAAGAGTTTGTTTGTAGGTTTGGCATGCCAAAAGTGATTGAAAATGACCAAGGTACCCACTTTACTGGAGAAGTATTTAAGAGCATCTGCCGACTTATGGGGATTACTGGCAAATAACATACTCCATATCACCAACAAGGCAGTGTGAAGGTAGAAAGGTTCAATGGCACTATTAAGAACAAGCTCAGTAAAGTAATGACTGAGACCGGGTTAGCTTGGCCCGAGGCCTTACCCCTAGTCCTTCACAGTATCTGAACAAGTCCCAGATCTCTACGTAACCTGTCACCTTACGAGATTTTGCTTAGACGCCAACCCCATATCATGGTAGACCCACAGAAAGAATTGAAGTACAATAATGATGTGACTGTCTGTTATCTCAGCCAGATCAGTAAATAGCTTAAGAAACAACAAAAGTGCATAAAGTTGATAGCACCGGACATGCCACAGAATAAATTGTCATGATATTAAGCCTGGTGAGTTTGTGATAATACAAAATTTCTTACGTTCTGGTTGTCTAATCGACAGGTGGAAAGGACCTTACCAAGTGCTACTGACCAGCACCACCTCTATAAAGGTCGCGGAAAGATACACTTGGGTCCACTCATCCCACTGCAAAAGAGCCGTCGACCTGGAGGAGGTCCGAGATGAGGATGGAGTTGAGACGATTGCCTCTAATCTTGAGTGTCTGTTCCAGGGAGACAAAGTCGAGGCTGAGTAACTGAGGAGGAGAAACTGTGATCATCCTACCCAGAAGTAGTCCACTTTTTCTCTTTTTAACATTTCTGTTCCTTTTTAGTGTATTCTTTTCTGGATATGGTAAAAGGGTGGAGGAGACCGGGTTTGGTATCGAGGTGAAGGATGAGTATCAATCGGATGGTAACATGGAACCATGGGCTATGCCTAACACTATAGGTTCAGAGTATGAAAAGCGCTCCAATTCTGAGGAGAAAGAACAGTGCGAGGGATTATCATCTGAGGAATATTGTATTTGTAAGAATAAAGCCCCAGTCAAAAAATAAATTTGTGTCCAAATATGTCAAACTAAGTATAATCCTAAATTTGACAGGTGTCCCTTAGATCATTACCATGCTTTAGTGGGGAAGGTCTTAAACCAAAGCGAATGTTGGGTGTGCTCCCGTGTATCTCAGAGGCAAGATAATATAGGTCTAATCCCAGTACCCTTAAATAACTCTGAGGTACTTCAATTATGGGGTGGTAGGCCCCTGGCAGAAAAATGTAACTCTTCCGGATCCCCTAGTCTTAGACTTAGACAATATTCCACAGACAAATCTCTAATGTGTATTCATTTTACAAGCCATATGCAATTAGATTATTGGGAAGCAGTATGGCAAAATCAAACAACAGTTTACTCAGTGAGAGCAGATAAGGAACCCATACTCACCAGATGGGTACAAGAGGTCAAGAACAGAAAGGGATTTCAAACATTAGGTTGGTGGGTCAATGCTACAAAGACATCAGTGGGAAATGTACATTCAGAATATTGCCAACATATAATACAAGAAGACACCTGTGGGTCACAACTGAAGGCTTTAGGTAAAGGGAGCTTTATTGGAGAGCTGTGTGGTGTCCTATTACACCATAATGTACCATTCATCCTCCCAGGTGATGTGTATTATATTATATTTTACGCAATCATATTCGCACATAGAGTGCACGTGCGTGCTTTTGCTGGCTTTTCTCACGTGCGATATTTCTTATTAATAATCGATTTCACATTCATAATTTCATGTAGGATTTGTTTATGCTTATTGTATAAATGCGTTCCAAATTCTTAAAGTTGTGATTTATTCACAGATGGTTTAATCAGCAAATTGTCGCCAATTTGCATATGAATCTTGTACTTGTATCATATTTAGACTTGTAGTGTATAAAACAATGCTGCATTTGTGATGCCATTGAAAATGCCATAAAAGTATTGTGTGAATGCCAAAAGTATATTAATGCAACTGGCAACCCTGGTGAACGGAATGGACACACACCTGGTTAAGAACCACTGGTCTAGAGCAAAGAACTGATTTTTTGTCTATATAATCTGTATTTCATAGCTTTTTTTTTGCATTTTAGATTTGAAAGAAACTAAAGCACTTTTCTCCTGCATATTTATAGCTCTAAGAGTGTTTCTTCTAGCACAAACTAAAACACCCACACATAGAAGCACTAAAGACAGGAGATAAAAATAGAAGCCAAGGCTTTTGTGCTCACTGTGCCCTTTGTATTTACAGAGTTTTTTTTTATTTATCACATAATTGATCATGTAAAATCCTGCCATACAGCTCCTAAAGTTCTGTTTTAGTAGAAAGCAATTTACATCACAATAAAAACAAAAATACAATAAAAAGGGAAGCAAGCGGTAAAATTAGAGTTATTGCAGCATGTATAATTCCTGTACTGTAGCAGATTCTCTTTGTACTCTGCCTATATTTGCATTCCTTATTCATTACAGGGGGGCACTGCTTTATGAGGACAGCATGGAAGAGAGAAGGAACAAGTACAGAAGGGCAAAAAGAGGTCACTATGGCCCGAAATGACACTTACACATAGAATCCTCCGCTGTGGAGGCTGAATTGCTGATCCACAGCCTCGTATGTAGGAGAGCAGGATACTACCCTCGGCTCTCCAATGTGCGGATTGTGGATCCGCCAGCAGGACGCTATCTTGAGTATTAGCCAAGCCCTTACTGTATAATTTAAATGCTTATGCCCACCCCCATGGGAAAATCCTGTGTATGGGAGGTGTGTTCTGTTGCAGAGATAATGCTTCTGCGCATGCGCAGTATGATTTTACAGCGGACCTCCATACTTAACGCACGAATTCTGCTGAAATTCTTAGGTCTGAATCCGAGCCTAGCTGAGTAAAATGGTTTGCAATCCCTTGCAATATAAAATATTAGTAAATAACGGTAATGCAATACTTGCAATTTAAAAATGATCCTAGTTAATAGTTAATATGGACTATAGTGTTGGTTAACTATCATCAACTTCATCCTTACCTTTTCCTTTTCAGAAACAATCCATGACCCTCTGTTCTAAATGTTCTTTACCAAAAAGAGTTATGTTTTTCTCCGAGACAGAGAAACAAGGAGAACTAGTACAAGATCCAATATTTTCCTCAATTAAATTAGTAGCATTACAACTTTATTGGTTAGGATCAGGTTTGATAACAGGTCATTAAGTCATTAATATCTTGGTGTAATTAGTGGTAACACAAGTGATTGACACCTATTTAAGTGAATTAATTTTTAATCTTCTGTAATCTGTAATATTTTCACAGTTTCACTCATATACCTAACTCTAGACCTTCTCTGTCCTCCCATTTTTCAAAATGACCAATGTTGACCAACAAACAATGTTTCTCTGAACGTAGGACACCTCCCAGTCATACCTCTTAGCTGACTAGACAAGGACTCCCTTTCTCTGTGCCAGGATCCAATTAACTTTGCTATTTCCATCTCTCTATATTTCTCACATATATGTCCCTCTGGTTAAGGGAGCGGAGGGTTAATTTATTTAATCTGCAGCATAGATAAACTCCCGGCGTGGGTGGTGAGTGTGAGGTTACTAACCTTTGGTTGGTCTCAAGGGGTCAGGTGGGTTTCAGGAAGGAGGGTCTGGGTCAGCAGAGTTGATTTAAGGAGCTGATGACATCACTGGAGCCTCTTCTCACTTGGATTTGTCTGGATGTCAGTGCTGCATGCATCTACAGACGAAGATAAGTTCCCACAAAATATGTTGTTGTGTCATTTCTTTTATTTAGTTAAGTTTAAGGGTTAACATCGCATTCACAAACATCACGCATGGGAAGTTTATTATCACTTATTTATATAGCACCACAAAATAGACACTAGAGAATATTAGACAATCACTTCAGTCCCTGCCTCTATTGGAGCTACATACTAAGGTTCATAACACATACATACATCTACACACACACACATTAGGATTAATTTAAGCCAATTAACCTACCAGTGTATTATTTTTGCATGTGGGAGGAAACTCCTGGCGGACACCCACACTGACACGGAGAGAACATACATACTCCACACAGATAAGGCCTAATCTGGGATTCAAACTCATGACCTCAGTGCTGTGATACACAAGTGCTACTCACTGAGCCACCGCACTGCCCCCTAGTGTGTGCACACTACTTTTTCCTTTATTTATCCACCTCTCTTTCNNNNTTTTCTATTTCTGTGCCTGTGCCTCGATGTTTTCCATGATTATTTCTGTAATTTCTCACCCTGTGCTTGTAAACTTGTCTCTGAAATGTGTGAGCCTTCTTCCCCTTTGCCTGTATGCTTGTTGCTCTTTCTTCTCTCGGTGTATCCATGACCCAGGTTGGAGCGTTTTCCAGTTGCCCATTACACCATCTTGCATTATTACTGCATAATTTTATTATAAAACTACAAATATCTATTGCCAGGATTTTAAATAGGATACATTTTACTGTACTTTTTTAAAATAGTACCATATAGGATAATCACTTGTAATTCTGGGGCTCTAAATGGAAAATTATGAACACCATCTTCACTGGCCATCTGTGGGGTCTTTCCCCGACACTACATTTCTACAAGTCTCATCAACAGTGGTAACTAACTTTATAGAGGTGCAGCAACAGGTGTGCCAGAAAAAGAGGCGCAACTTATTGTCTCATTAGGGAGCATTACTGTTTGTGGTATGATTATACGGACTGATGGACTGATGTATAACCATTGACCTAATCATGTGAACTGGGGCTTTATTGTATGCAGCATTATTATGAGATCTGGGAATATTGCCTACAGGATCTGTTACAGGTGGTACAAATACCTGAGGTGGTACAAATACCTGAGGACAAAGGTCGTTCTCCTTGTAATAGCAGGCGTTCTGCTAACACTAAGGGCTATATTTAAGATGCGGGTTTTGAAAAGTGGAGATGTTGCCCATAGCAACCAATCACATTCTAGCTGACATTCTCTTGTATGTAATAGAAAAGTGAGAGCTAGAATCTTATTGGTTGCCATTGGCAACATCTCCATTTTTACAAACCCGCAGCTTAGTAAATCTGGCCCTAAGAGGCCATAAAGAAATAACATGCTGGCAAACTCAAAAATGTCCCGATGCACTTTATATCATTATATGCCAGTCTGAAATATGGCGCAGCTTATCACAGAGACACGATGATGGTACATGACTAAAAGGTATAGTTTTGTTATAAAAGAAATCTCAAATAAACATTTATAAATGTAATTTTTGTTTGTTTCTTTTCTCCTTTTTAGACGATAGTTCATTGTAGCTCTCCACTGCTTACTCATCGCTATCAGGAGTGGGGTGATTTGCAAGGAGCCCCTGAAGATTGCTTAGTAGAAAGACCATCTCCAAGAAAGAAAGACCTAATCTTAAAACTTGAATTAGAGACTGGAAAATAATCTATATGAAACCTAGAGGAGGCAAATTACCTGATATAAAATATGAATAAAGTGTAATTATGTTTATTTAAGTTTAATTAGGGAAAATGGTAAAAGTATTTATGTTATTCTTAGCAGTGAGCATGTTTACTCTCTGATACATTATAAAGTCTAACTTCTACATATGATGCTGGTATTGCTGTGGCACTACACAGTTTGGTTATAGTGGGCATGTATCGACCCTGAGACATGCTCCATCCAGGTCACAATGATGGCCCCCTACAACCCACTGCTGCATAACACATTCTTAATAGCTGTTAAATGTATAACTGACAACGCTTATTATAGTTACACTGCTGTTGTAGTCATGAACCAGGGTAAGTACTCCGTATATTATCTTATATTTAATAATATTTAGACAATAATTTAATAAATAATAACACAAAAGGGAACTTCATACAAGGCCTGTAGTCTGGGTAATATGCCTTTGTTAAGATGCACTGTTGTTCACCTTAGCATACAATATACTGTGCCTGATCCAGACTTGAGAGTGTTTTACCTACGGATGCGTACCTGAATTACACCCTATAGAGAATAATGCACTCCCCCGGGCACAACCCCTCATGTGTGTAACTTAGCTGACTTACATGTTCAGAACCCTACCTTAATATTTCCTTGCATATCTGTGGTCGCTTGTAATGCCTTCTCATACGTTATTGCCTAACCTTGTACAATACTGTACATATTAAATGTCTCCCACCCACACACGTGTAGCGATGACCTCTGATCATATGTAACTGGTTTACAAGTTACATATGATCAGCGTTCTGATGCGCAACATCTGCCATGCGCACTCCTCATGCGTATATTGCTATCGTTATTAAGTCTGGATCAGGCCCATTATGTGTAAAGCAAAATACCTGAAAGTAGTGAACCAATTTTTCTGTGCTAGATCTGTGAAGCATCACATATTGCCCTGTCTAATTAACCGTATGATGACTTTTTTTTATAGTATAACTATAGATTTCTAATACAGTTGTAGTTTTTAATATATAGATCAGTGGCGCCATCTGGAGGCTACAATGTAGAATTCACTTCATTTTCCATCTGTTAATTTGTGAGTTCATTTCATTGGACCGGATCCTAAATTAAGAGCGTTTTCTGGCAGCATGGAGTGGCTAAACTGCTCAAATAAGTGACTACTGCACTCCTATGACTCCTGACATACATGTCCATAACCTGAACTTCTCAATGCATATCGCTGTTTGCACGGAATGCTCTGACGTATGGAAGTGCCTAACCAAGCCCATACTATACAATCTAAATGCCCCCCCCATCCCCATTACATATCCTCTTATGTACAGGCTGTCACACCCTGATGTATTGATCCCTGATTGTACAGAAAAGATAATTCCGGACACAGTCCTATTTACAAACGTCACTTGCGTAAGTCAGCTGTCTTTTTTAAATCAGAATTCATCCCATTGTTTTAATTTCTTCTACCATCTAAATATGCCCTCACTACTTGATTTCTAAGAAACTCTTATTTACACAATAGTAACTTGTCGTATAGGGCGTGACATCCCTATGTCAGCATTGTGGGAGGAGGGAGGCATTTCAATTGTACAGTATGGGTTAAGTTAGGCACTTACGTATAACAACATGACACGTACGACCAGAAGTACGCAAGGAAGAGTTAAGGTAGGGTTCTGAACCCATAAATCAGCTAATTACGCGCGTGCGATTGGAGTGCCAGAGGGTGTGCATTACACTTAGTAGTGCGTGACTCAGGTATGCTTCATACGTAAAACGATCTTAGGTCTAGATCATGCCCTTTATTACATGGTCATCCTGGGGGTTTTTTTTACACCTTTTCTTTTTAAATAATGTTAAACCTAAGTACTTTAACCATTATCCATTGTCACTCTTTTTGCCATAATAAAATTCTTATGGTTTAGCCCATGCCAATGCCAATATTTATTATTATTATTATTATTATTATTATTATTATTATTATTATTATTATTATTTACCGTGGATTGTCTTTCTTTTTTTCTCATTAGAATTGCTACAATATTTTGGAG
>WWET01000948.1:99262-121837 GCA_011038615.1 Limnodynastes dumerilii
TAGATTTAGGATATCCTTATATTTATCCCATGCATGTTTAAACTGTTCTACTGTGTTAGCCTCAACCACCTCAGACGGGAGGCTATTCCACTTATCCATCACCCTTTCAGTGAAGTCATTTTTCCTCTGAATCTACCATCCTTCATGCCCTTGTGTTCTATTACACCTCTTCCTTTGAAAAATGCCACCCGTCTGTAGCCGGTCACAACCCTTGATATATTTGAAAGTTTCTATCATATCCCCCCTCTCCCTTCTCTGCTCCAAGCTATACATGTTTAGTTCCTCTAGCCTTTCTTGGTATGATTTGTTACAAAGGCTATGAACCATTTTAGTTGCTCTTCTTTGCACAGTCTCTAATGTATTTATGTCTTTCTGGAGATATGGCCTCCAGAACTGAACACAGTATTCTAGGTGAGGTCGTGCCAACGATCTATAAAGGGGCATATCTACTTCTTTGTTTCTGCTACTAATTCTACTCCCTATGCAACCAAGCATCTGACTTGCCTTTCTCATTGCTTTGTTACATTGCTTGGCTACCTTTAAGTCACATAAAATAATGACTTCTATTCTAGATCCCTTTTCAGTAGTTTCTAATGTAGTGCCATTAATGATATATTAAGCTTTTGGGTTTTTGTGCCCCAAGTGCATGATTTTGCATTTTTTGGAGTTGCCACACTCTCAGTTAGGTTAGGTTAGGTAGTTTTTAAAGCACCAGCTATGAAATTCTTAGTGCTCGTAGGACTAATTTTTTAGAATCATATAAAATGACTTGGTGGAATAAAATACTGGGTAAGATATATTGATGACATTTTTGTAATTTGAGAAAAGTTAATTATTTCTATATATTTGTTCGATATTTCATCATGATTCCATTAGACAATATTCAGTCTTCTTTTTATGAACGGAGATTTGGCAGTCTTCACAGAAGAAAGGAGTGAACTTCCCTATTACTCCTACTCTCGCAGGGATTTGGCAGCATTTACACTTCAATAACCTCACCCCAGCCCCTATTGTAAAATTTACATGCCAGAAACACACCTGACTTCCGCAAGCAGATTGCAGAACTCGGTCTGTCAATCAGATATCACAAGAAAAAAAATCACAAGGTAGAGAACAATAACAGAGCTGGAGGACTAGAGGAATAGCAATACTGGAGCTTATAAGGAGACTGCTGACTATTAATTGGTCAGCAGTCTAAAACAAGTGAAATGATTGGCTGGAGTCCTGCCAGCAATCCCAGCATGCAGGAGGCCATAAAAGACAGAGGGAGAAGAGCGGCGCCCATTAAGCAACAGTTGCAGGTGTCAGACATGTTCAGGCTGTGCATGGTGTAATGGCCTCCAGGATTTCCACAGAGTCACTGGGACAGGACAGCAAAGGTCAGTATCAAACAAGGGGCTCCATTTACAAAATGGTGATGCCTTCATTTCCATGAGATAAAGACCGTTTTCAACTGAAAACGGTCTTTATCTTCTGAAAACGAAGGTATTGCCATTTACAATGATCGCCATGGTTTCCATCATTAGTATTGCTCCCTCGATCGCCGGCCCGCTCTAATGAATGCAGGCCAGCTGATCGCTGTATGTACAAAGTATCAGTGTGGATTTGAACAATCCGCTATATAACGCCATCTTCAGATGGCGTAAAGGTAAGTATTCCTGCGGTCTCCCCATTTACCCCCCTTTCCTCCCCTTAATAGCTGTTATTAGGTGGAAGAAAAGGGGGGGGTATGTATAGGGAGACTGCAGGAATACAGACAATGGGCCTGATCCAGACCTACGTTGGCTGGCGTTAAGAGGCCAGCCAGCAGCGTAAGATCAGCTTAAAAGCCGATCTGCGCATGCGCCAGGCAGATGTTGCCCGGTGTTACTACGGAAACGCCCGATCGTACATAGTCCGTACTATCACTGTAGTAACGGCTGAGGGGGCGTCCCACGCCGTTACTACGTTTAAGTTAGTGTAGGTGGGTGGGGGGAGGTAGTTTAATGAGGGAGGAAGGGGTTTGCGGGCATACGCTGTGCAGGCGTATTTTCCCTTGCTTAGGCCGGCTGAAGTTAGGGTAGCCTTCGGCCGGCGTAAGCGAGGGAAAATACGATGGGACAGGGGGGAGTGTCGGGGGAAGTACATGCCGATACGCTGTGCTTTACTAAGCACAGGGGTAGTGCAAGCCGATACGCTGTGATTTGCGCCGGGACTTCGGCTATGAGTTTTACCGAACGTCTCCAGCGAAAGTCCTGCAGACCATTGCGGGACATTGCCGGAGGGGTAAGTATTCATAACTTTGCCGATCGATCGAGCCTGGATTTCTTAATGAGCGCTCTCTGCGCTCAAAATAGTAAATAACAAGGTAAGAACTTATATGTCACCGCGATTAGAGTGGCGACATGTAACAGCATGTTACCTGGCTCTAGTGATTCACTATAGGAATCTAATGTGCTAATCCTGCTGTATCCTGTCTCCAGCTTCCAGACTTGGACTTCTGTTTGCAGCATCTGCTGCCTCTGGCCTGCAAATGCTTCTCATCAGTCTGCTACACCTGCTGCCTGCAGATTATTGCAACAACTACGGACTCCAGCTCATATCATCTGCTGTGTGCAGCTCCAAACACTCTTGTTGCAATTGCTCCAAGTCCTGTGTCCAATCCAGTCTGCAATTGCTCTGTGTCTCAGCTGCTCCAAGTCCTGTCTTCAGTGCAGTCTGCAATTGCTCTGTGTTTCAATTGCTCCAAGTAGTGCAATTGCTTTATGTCTCAACTGCTTTTAGTTCTGTTTCCAATCCAGTCCAGTTTGCAATTGCTCTGTGTGTCAATTGCTTCCAGTCCCATTCAGTCCAGTCTACAATTGTTCTGTATTTCAATTGCTTCCTGTATCCAGCCCAGTTCAGTCTGCACTTGCTTCGTGTCTCAATTGCTTCATTCTTGTCCTCTGTCAGTCACTGCTTAGTCCATGAGCAGAGCCTACTTTAAAACACGAAGCTTCTGTTACAGACCTGTTCACCCTATTCTCCCCTTCTCCCCGTCCCTTGAAGATTTATTTTGTGACCTGTATTTGAGTCAGTATATATGGTCCACAATTTAGAATATAGTTTGATATTATTACTAACAGTGGGCTGAATCCAGACTTAAGTAAGCATACCTCCCAACATTTGAGAATTCAAAAGAGGGACAAAAAGGGTGTGTGTCTTGTACCACCCAGTGGGCGTGTTTGGGAAAATGGGTGTGTCTTACATTGCCCAGTCCAGATGGTCTATTTCCTGCCCCTTTTATTTAACAACCTTATTAATTAATAACCCCTTATTATTAGGCCTGCCATCAATATGTCTGCCCCTTATTATTTGTCCAGGATTCATATGTCCAGCCTCCATATCTGCCCCTTTATTTGTCCTACCTCCATGTCTGCCCCTTATTATTATTATTATTATTATTATTATTATGTCCAGAGTCCATATGTCTTGCCCCTTTTACAACCTTATTAATTAATAACCCCTTATTATTAGGCCTGCCATCAATATGTCTGCCCCTTATTATTTGTCCAGGATTCATATGTCCAGCCTCCATATCTGCCCCTTTATTTGTCCTACCTCCATGTCTGCTCTGCCTTACGCTACGTTATGGTGCGTATTTTCTATGGTGCGCATGCGCAGTACTTACTAGGCGATTTTACGTCTCCGCCACGTGTAAATTCGCTCACAAGCGTTGTTCTGGATCTGGGCCATGGTTGCATATTTTCTAGGTTTTAGAACTGTGAGGTTTCAGTGAGGACTTAAGTTCCTTTAATGGCATAAAGATTGGAAAAAGAAGTGAAGGCTACTGCCTTTGCAGATGATGTTCATCTTTATGTAGCCAATCCTACGACCTCACTAGCTTGCATTTTTGACTACCTTCATCTCTTCGGGACATTTTTCAGGTTTTACAGTTAATATGGAATCTGTAGCAA
The DNA here is from genome assembly GCA_011038615.1 of Limnodynastes dumerilii. Lineage (NCBI taxonomy): Eukaryota > Metazoa > Chordata > Amphibia > Anura > Limnodynastidae > Limnodynastes > Limnodynastes dumerilii. The sequence continues at coordinate 103,198 of WWET01000948.1, forward strand.
TGGGATTGATCCAGAGCAACGCTTGCTTGTGTTGTTACGGCAGGCGTAAGCGTAGGATCGGCTGTTTTGCTGATTTGTGCATGTGCCCGGCAGATGTTTGGTTTCGTAATCAGTGATTTTACTAGCTGTGACTCGGTCACCTCTAACTGTAGCATAATTATGGTGCAAGGGGCGTGCCAATATTACGCTCACCGTAAATACGCTACAGTTAGGGAAAGTAGGCAGGGGAGGCAGGGAAATTAGGCAGGAAGGGCCGGGTTAGGAAGTTACGAACAGGTTGTTGGTGCGTCCTGCCGTTGTTACGCCGGCAAAAGTTAGGGTAGCCTGCAGCCGTTGTATGACAGTGTAACTACGGCATTTCCTAATTTCCCACATATGCACGCCAGAATGGGGGCGAGGTCTACCTATCTAATAGACCAATAAACTTCACATGATACATTTTGCACACGAATTGCTTTTTCAAAGTAAAGAAATATGGTTTTTTTTTTTCTATTAACTTACTTAAAAAATATATTTCTATTTATTTAATAAGCAACTTATCTGTAAATATCATGTAAGCTCTGCATGAGAGAATATAAAGCTAAATAAAAAAAATTCATAAATAAAAAACAGTTCTAAAATATATCATTTCATTGGAATTTTAATTCTTTTTTTTAATAAAAATAAAAAATAAACCAAAACATACCCAAATACATTATCTATCTGGGAGTACAGCCCCCCCATCTGTATTCAACCAACATCTCAAAGGCTATTAACACAATTGAAAATGAGCTTAGTGGTTGGAAAAACTTGCCTCTCTCATACACTGGTAGAGCATATTTATTTAAAATCATTCCTTTTCCAAGACTGTTATACTCTTTACAAGCATTCCCCTTTGGCATGGTAAGCGAGCAAGGCTCAGTCTAAAAAGACTGCAGCAGCCAAGAAAAAATAGAGGCATAAACTTTCCAGCCATAACAATATATACATACATACATATACATACTGTCCGCTTCAGACCTCTCTTTAAACTCCTTACCCTCACCTGTAAGGCCATCTCCTCATCCACTGCTCCCCACCTCTCTTCCCTCATCAACATTCACACCCCTTCCCGGCCTCTCCGTTCTGCTAACCACTGCTTTCTGATCTCTTTAATGATCACCACATCTCACACCTGTATCCAGGACTTCTCCTGTGCTGCACCTCTGCACTGGAATGACCTCCCTTCTTCAGTCAGACACTCCCCCACATTTAAGGTCACTCAAAATGCACCTGTTCAGGCTAGCATACCCCTCCTCCACATAACATCCTCACTGCATCCTACAACTAGGATCCCTTCTTTTCCTTCCTTCCCCCTCTTCTCTGCTCACACCAGCAGTCCACTTCTTTCCCTCTCCTTATATCTTTTGTAAGTTCATCCCTCCAACTTAGTGTGTTAGCTCACATGAGCAGGGCCCTCCATCTTAGTGTTGTTCCCTCCTTCACCACTCTCCCCCCTCACTTCGTACCCTCTTGTCCCCCTCTGCTACCCTTCTACCCCATCCCCACCTGGTGGCTACCTCTTAACATCTCACTCTATCCCCTCCTTCCTGATCTGTCAAGCTTGACAACTTGCATTTTGCCTTGCTGTCTGTGCTTGCTTCATTTTATTGTATTTTTGTGCTATTTTTATATTTATATTGTATTTTATTATCTACTATGCTGTCCATCCCTACTCTGTAGGTTTGTACTGTATTTGGTTTTTGTATTTTGTATGGTGCTGGACACCTTGTGGTACTTTATAAATAAACAATAATAATAATAATAACAATCTTGGCATTTCAGTGCAGTAGCAAGTGCATCAACAGCCATATTTTCCTACTCTTTCTGCTGAAATCATGGACCAGTTCAGGACTGCTGCAAATACCTTACTAAGTAGTTTTTTATTCAATAAAAGCCCCATATTTACTATTATTCATTTTTATGACTGAATAACAGCATTACAGCACGTGATGCTCAGGCATTTTTAACCACTCCATTAGGCATCCTAGCCCAATTGCCACCCCTCTGTGAAGTTTTTATCCAAATCCTAACCAACCTAAATGCTGGCCATGATCAAAGACTGAACCACCTCACGTTAGCGTAAGTTTATTAATATTGCCAAAGGCAAGATAAATGCTTGTCTCTGGGCCCCTCTCCCCTGCAGTGACCCCAGGCCCCCTCCTTGCGGACGTCTTGTGCAGGCTTACTGGAAGATCTGTGTCAGGTCTTCCAGTTAGTATCCCTGCGTCCATCCAACGGATGTCATCAAATGATGCCGGGAACTTAGGGTATCGGTCCCTGAGCTCCCTACATCACAGATCCAGGCACCAGCCCAGAACAAGGGAGAAGTGCCTCCATTACCTCCCGTAGTTACGCCACTGGTTTCATCCCATTGCAGGGGTATCCAAAAGTATGACCAGACAGACAAACAAACAAAAATACAGACCAATGACTTTTATATATAAGATTTACAAAGGAAAATTGTAAAGCAAATGTCTATACTATGACAACTGAAAATCTGTATATTATTTGGTATATTTTATTTCAGCTAGTTTTGGCTTAAATACTTTGTAACAGTTAATCTACATGTGCAAAAGCATTGGAAAAAGCCCACAGGATGGAGATACAATATACTGGAAAAGTCATTTTCCTTTAATAACAGATAATTTTCTCATGACCCTGATATTTAGGGATATCGCTTGGAAAATCCATTATAATGAATGGAGCTGTAAAGTTGCCATTCATTTTGTCATTTAAAGTAATAATAATCAGCATGACATTTTTGTTAGAAGGCAGATGCACAATATCCAAACAATCATGTATCCTTATCCACCTGGGTGTGGTTTTTGTTTTAGCAAGCCAATAAAGGCTATGGATCACATCTAGACTTCATTTGTTTTGCACTCCAAGCACAACGGCAGTGGAGATCTCAAGCCATCCATGTAAGACTGGATCAATGATGTGCAAAATGCTTGTTTTCCATTCGAAAAGTATGGGCATCCACCACGCTACTGAAACGGATATGGATCCTCCTGATCCAAACTGTTTTTTTGATGGTGGTCCTGGATGAGTTAGGATAGGTATGTTAATTTAAACTTAGAGTTTTTTCATATGCCCTATCTAGACTTCCACATTATCCCAATTTTAATTCAGGAGAATATTTAAGTCGATCCATGCAAAGAGAGTTGTTTTCCCTCTCATAGATGAAAGTGCTGAAAGTGTGGTCTGGCGAGGTGGCCCTAGGCATAGGCCGCATAAGTGGTCACCTTGGGCCCTGCAGGTCCCAGACCGGACTCTGCAAATAACCTCCTACCTGGTCGCATGCTATAGTTTTGGGACTGTATAGGGGAAGTGAGAGCGGCTGTCTGGTTACCACAGTAACGCTGAACACAGCTCTCGCAAGGCTGGCAGCAGAGACAGCTGAAAAATTTAAAAAATGACTTACAGTCACCTATGACAGCCAGTAAAAGGCACTGTAACCAGTTCTCTTAAATGTGAGATTGTGAGATTATTTGATGAGACCCCTTCTTATTTTTCGCCTAAGCCCCCCCCCCCCGCAAGGGCCGCCTCTGGTTACCATTTTATATAATCCTGGATCCAGTCCTATGTTCCATTGCACATGACCGTCATAGAGAGCCCCAGTGTCAGATACATTACTTGGATTAAACGTGCATGACTTTCTGTGCAATTACAGTGTGAAGATGTGTCAATAGGCATTGATTTAGGTTCATTGGGGCTGATCCAGCCCTACGCTACCGACGGTAATACTTAAAAGCCGATCTGTGCATGCTCCGGGCAAATGTTGCCCGGCGTAGCTATGGCATCGCCCGATCATGGATTGGGTGTCCATAGTAGCAGCGTAGTAACGCTGGAGGGGGCGTTCCCTTCTGTTGCTGCAGTGAGGATAATGAGTCTGGGAGGGCGGCATTAGCGTAGTAACGCCGCCGTCCCAGCGTATTAACACTCGCTTACGCAGCTGTAGTTAGGGTAGCCTTCAGCCGGCATAAGAGAGTATTAAAACGCTGGGGCAAGGGGGAGTGTTGGGGGAGTGCAGCAATGGTACGTGAGTGTTAGAACGCTCAGTGTCCCATCGTAGCTCTGGATCACGCCCATTGTCTGCTCCAATTTAAAAACATTGGCCTGGAGTATTATTGTAGCACTGTTCATCATCATTTTTATTTTTTTCCTTGCACTCATCTGTTACAACTTCTATGTTTGGAAAACCGTAGCAAATGTCTTGCAATAATAATAGTTTCCCTGATTAAGCTTAGAATTACCACACTATACTACCAAAAAAACAAAACAAAACATTGTAGTACATTGCATAGATTATGGGGGCCAGAACCATCTTATAAAGTGTATGAAGTCATGTTAACATGAGGAAATCCTAAAAAAAAGAACAATAACAGGAAAATCCGGAGGATTTAAAAGTTTACAGTTGAACTATGTATAATCTTGTATGTAGAAAACTTACACTTACACTTACATTACTATGCACTGAACAGAAGGCATTCAGTATTTAGCCAAACCTACAGACTTAGGTTCCTATTTATTAATACTTGAAACAATGCTGCAGTACCATCCGTATGGCATATCATCTCTCTACAGTAACTATTCACGAACAAAGATGGATTTTCCAAAATCGCTAAAAGCAGCACTATTTTTGGACAGCACATGCGTGAGCAGCAAATCATTTATATACAGAGTAGAATGTAGTTGGAGAATGTAGAGTAGGAATTTTGGAAGCAATTCCTCCATTGTCTCCTATAAAGATGCATTGTTATTGCCATGTTGAGATGCCATTATGACATGCAGCATAAATAAGCTACATTTTCATGGAGTATGTGTATAGGACCCTGATGCTAAAATAAGGGCAGGGATGAAGTTTTTTTTATATATATACAGTTTCTTTGCTTTTTTTTCACCTTTACTGTAGAACAAATAAACTAATTTAATTAATAAGTAGTGTTTTTAGAATTTTTTATTATGTGTTTTCCAAAGTGGCCCTTTAAACAGATACATGTATATAATCTTAAAAGAAAATTTGGACGATGTAATTGTTCCGTTGCTATAGAAAAACTCTTCCGAAGAGATCAGAGTCTGGACAGGGGTGGGGCCCTCACTTGTCTTGTGTGAACTAAAAAGATGGAGGCTGGCAGCCTAAAACTGTGCTCAGCGCTTCATGTATGAGTCCTCAGCACTGTCCTAAGCTGCTGGACTCTGACATCTCTCTTTCGTGAGTGCAGGGGGTGCAACTGCCAAGGGTCCTCCTCTCCTTCGAGCCCCATAGTAGACACACCTGCTGCTCACCCTGGAGACTGCAATCAAAACATGTATGCTCAACGAGCAGTCAGAAAAAGGTAAGAAAGAGCTGAGAATCTGATTATTTGCTTTGAGCAACATGTGTTTTCTTTTCCCACAGCTTAGTAAATTTGGCCCCAAGACTCCATCAGCTATTGAACTGCACAGATAAACTGCCAGGATGCAATACACTTTGTGGCCCTGTGGCATTCATCCTGCACCAAGGGTTGGCAGGGAAATGAGGGCCATTTGGCATCTATTTTTTCCCTCTAAGATCTTTCGGAGGGAAGAAATAGATACCGAATGAGCCCCCCTTCTGCTGCGGTGGGACTGTCTCTATTGGCGGTCCGAAAAAGGACAGGACTTATAGCTCAATTATGCCCCGCCAATTTTGGGGTCTGCGAATCGGGACAGTTCTGTCTCAGGTAGGAGAGACCATGTACAAATCCTGCACAAGGGCCCCCTTACTTCTTAAAATGCCTCTGGGCATCTTAAAGACTGCATATACGCAATCTACATAACGAAACAATATGTAGATGACGTAAAATTATTAGCTATTATCGGTAATTTAAGGAGGTATGTGCAGTTCAACACTAAGATGGAGAGCCCTGCTCAAGAGTGCTAACAGACTAAGTGGGAGGGATGGACTTACAAAAGACATTAGGAGGGGGAAGAAGGACTTCTGGTGTGAGTGCTGGAGGAGAGGACAGAGAGAAGGAGATAGAAGTAGATGGGAGTGAGGGTCTTAAGTGGAGGAGGGGTAGGCTAGCCTGAACAGGTGCGTTTTGAGTGAGCACTTGAAGACATGCATAGTATGGGAGAGCCTGTCTGGAAGAGGGAGGTCAGTGGAGGGTTTGACAAAAAAGGAGAATCTGAAGTAGAGCGGCATGAGAGGAAGATGAGTCTGGAAGCAGCATTAAGTATAGATTGAAGAGGGGCAAGATGGGTGAGTAGAAGACCAATGAGGAGGTTATGGTAGTCAATATGTGATATGATAAGTGAGTAGATGATCATTTTGGTGGTATCAGTTGTAAGGAAGGAGGGTCGGATGCGTGCAATGTTGCGTAAGTGGAAGAATCAAGATTGAACAAGAGCACATATGTGAGGTGTGAAGTAGAACGAGGAGTTACAGATAACACCTAGGCAGAGAACTTGGCGAGGAGGAGACAGAGATGTCACCAATGGTTATGGTGATGGGGCGGAAGGGGTAGAGGAGAACCTAGGGAGAGGAAAAACAATGATTTCCATTTTGTCCATATTCAGCTTGGGAAAACATTGGGAGATCCATGTGGATAATGTACTCGAAAATCTACAGAAGAGAGGGGTTGAGGTCAGGGGAGGAGAGCTAAATTTGGGTGTCATTGGCATAGAGGTGGTAGTTAAAACCAAAGGTGCTAATGAGGTTACTCAGAAAAGAGATATAGCGGGAGAAAAGGAGCGGGCCAAGGACAGAGCCCTGTGGTACACCAATGTTGAGCAAGGTGGGGGGAGAGGATGAGCTAGGAGTGAAAACAGAGAAGATGCGATCAAAGAGACAGAAGGAAAACCAGGAGAGAACAGTGTCAGTGAGACTTATAAAGCAAAGCGTTTGAAGCAGGAGAGAATGGTCAACGGTTAACAGATCAAGTTAGATGAGAATGGAGTAGCGGCCTTTGGTTTTGGCGGATAGCAAGTCATTGGTGACTTTGGTTTTGGCTGATAGCAATTGATTGGTAACTTTGGTAAGGGCAGTCTCAATGAAGTGGAGGGAAAGGAAACCAGATTGGAGGGGGTCCAGGAGGGAGTGGTCAGTGAGGCAACTGATTAGACACTGATAGACTAAGCATTTAAGTCTTGGTGGTGAAGGGGAGAAGGGATATGGGTCAGTATCTGGAGGTGGGTTAGTGTCCAGATTAGGTTTTCTGAGAATGGGAGAGACAAGGGTATGCTTGAAAGAGGAAGAAAAGAGAGGAGGGTGTTAAATGTAGCACAGAGGCGACTGGGATTAGAAGCTTGGGAGAAAATGAGAGACTTATAGAATGTTTGTTTGTCAAGGGCAAAGCTGTAGGAGGAGAGGATGAATTTAAAATGAAGGAAGTCGACCCAGGAACATGATTTTCGCCAGAGGCGTTCAGTGACAGTATGAGAGCATTGTTTAAGGAACCTCGTGATCTTTGACTACCAGGGCGAAGAAAGGGTGACAAAGGGAGATAAAGGAAGGGGGGCAGGTGGAGTTAAGGGCAGAGGAGAGGGTGGCATTGTAGTGGGTGGAGGCTTGGTTGGGGCAGGAGAGAGTGGTAAGGGGGGAGAGGAGGATGTCAAGGAAGGAGGAGAAGGCAAAGATGTCAAGGGTGTTAATATTCTGTCTGGTAAGGATCCATTTAAGTTGGGTTAGGTGGAGGGGAGGGGAGGAAAGATGAGGGAGAGGAGCAGAGGGAGTAGGAAAGGAGGTGATGGTCAGAGAGGGGAAATATGGAGATGGAGAAGTCAGTTAGAGTGCAGAGATGGGAGAAGACGAGGTCGAGGGAGTGGCCTTGTGTGTTTTGATTTTCATTAATGAAAATATCTAGTCAGTCAGTCACATGATTTCAATGAATTAATTTATGAAGAGGTTCAATATTTTTTCTGATGAAACTCGAAAATGGTAAAAACTTTGGTGACTGCTAAGCTGGCCACACACTAGAGATACTGTTGGTTTGATCATACAATTATTGGGAGATTGGACCTTCTCAACTTCTTGGGTCTCCTTATTTGATTGTTTTATTGTTTAGAATTCCTGACTGATGTTGGACCTAAGCTAATATTATATTGTGTAGTGCATGGAGTTGTTATGGTGGTTGCCATGACAACAAGCCACACAGTAAAACGATTGTTCACAGCAGCAAGTAGTGTGTGGCACCAATATTGGGACCATCGTCCTGTTTTTCAGATATTGATATTGTGGACAAAAATCTTTCTAGTATGTTTCTTGTAAACTCAATTGAACATCTATTGCCTTGTTAATGTAAATATTTTTGGAGAATAATAATTATTACATGCAAACAAAATGGAACATTATTTATTTTTGCTTGATTGTTTAATTAATAAAGAAAAGAAAAATGTATTTTCCATCTGTGCTGTGTATGTGTAGCATAAGCGTTTGAATAAGTGTGCAGACTACAGCTATCCTCATGTAGACATATATTTACAATGGCAGAATAATACGTTTCTTGTTGATGCTCCCATTTGAGGAAACAGAACAGATCATTCAACTGTTCACTTCTTATCATTGTCCCTCTATCTCTCTTCTAAGTTCTAGTCTCTGCCAAACAAATTTACAAATACTGTACAAATTTAATATTAGCACAATGCTTCTTTGCTGCACAGAGGAGTTATTGAAGTATGATTTTATGGGATGAATTCTACTATTGTTTTGAAGTTTTTTGTACTTTAGAAATACATTAAAAAAGTTCCAAACCAGTTCTCTGAACCTTAATCAAATATAATAGAGACATATTGCATTTACTGACTGGATATAACTGGATATACCCAGTCATAATGAACTTACAGATGCTTATCATGGAAGGCTAAAGGTATGCATTGATCTTGATATTGACAAACTCATTTAATATACTGGTTCTATACTGCAGTGTTCCCCAACCTCAGTCCTCAGGGACCACTAACAGTCCAGATTTTCTAGGTTTCCTTAAAGAATCACAAGTGATATAATGAGCAGCACCTGTGGAGCTTTTAAAATGTGACAGTTAGTAATGAACACACCTGTGCTCCAGCAGTGACACCTGGAAAACATGCACTGTTAGCGGTCTCTGAGGACTGAGGTTGGGGAACACTGCTATACTGCACATAAACCATAGAATATTTACATTTATATGTAAAAATTGTCGTAGTGAGACATCTTGGCAAATATAGACAAAGCTGTGCCATTAGTTTATAGAAAATAATACATTTTAAATAATGACACCATATATAGTCAGATTTAAATATGATAATCATATACTGTTTGATACATACCTGGCCTCCTTGATACACACACACACACACACATATATAAATTCTTTTTTTTAAGTTGAGAAGATTTTATTGGTGATCCAATGTTTCACCCCTTTATGTGCTTTTCATCAGGGTTATAGCATGCACTGAGAGTGTGAACAGGTTATGAAAGTAGATAACCAGTGTTAGATGAATAAAGTCCAGAGAAGAAAGAAAATGCTGAGGATTTAATGAAAATGAAAAAGGGAGACAAATATCCTCTAAATAGGTTTATACTCCAAAAGTGTATAATACCTATGGTATACAAAAAGCTAAAAGCAAATTTAAAAGGTCGCAGTTCCACAAAGTCTCTATAGGAAACATCCTAGGATTAAAATTTGTTCAGGCCTCTTGGTTTCACTGTGTCCAAGGTGTGTATCCAATAAGATTCCTTCTGGAGGAGGAGAAGTCTCCACGTTTGCTTGGTGTCGGGATATGTTGAAAGATTGTATACCTGGGCCCGACCATTGAATGTCTATTGATAGAAGTATTACTACTTGGTGGATCAAAATAAAACAAGGGCACATTTTTCAACACAATTATGTTTGATTGATTATCATAGCAATCCTGCAGATTTAAGATCTGTTGTTCAATTTGCCATTGAAATCTGTTAAATCTGGTATTTGGTATGAAGGACAGTCCTTTCTTGAGTACTTCTAATTCATGTTCTGTTAATACTTGAGTAGAAAAATGATAGACTATATCCTGTGTGCCCGTTGCTGCTTTCATTCTCTTGCATTGACCTCCTCATTTGGTGGCTCTTGATTTTGAGTGCCCTTGGAACTTGTTGTGACCCCTGTGGGTGGTTTGCCTAAAAAAAAGCTGTTGTATAGAGGAAGAATGATCTAGCTCTACACAACGATTGATGTTAAGGTACTCAGTTGAAACAATGGGAGAAAAGTAGCTGTGCTACTTGGCCCCACACCTGAATAGATACAGTCCATAAACTGGCACTTATTTTGCAGAGTTGTATTGTACTTGTCCTAGTACTTATGCCCATGTAGTGAAGTAATCAAAAGTATCAAATGGATATGAATAGAGAGGTATGGTGAGAGAAAGAGAAGGGGTGGATTTCTGAGACTTAGGGAGCTTATGGATGCATATTAGTCCTAGAATGAAGCTATCACAAATTGCTTCATTCTCGGACTAATATACATTAATGAACAGGTTTGTGAACAGGTTTGTGAACAGGTTTGGGTGATGAGCAAGGAACGTGCAGTAAGGTGAAGTGAGATGTAATTGAGGAGAAGAGAAGTAAGTTAGGCTATGAAAAGGAATGCTGTGTAGGCAAAGAAAACAACCTGTGTGGTAACGCTTGCCAGCTATGATAATATATGATGTAGAGGTATGGTTTGTATGGGTGTAAAAAATTCAGTGGCAGAGATAAAGATGAAAGATAAAATGCAGACATAAAATTTAGATATACTAAAGACCGCATATACGCAATCTACGTAACAAAACACTACGTAGATAGCGTAAATTAGTTACTATGCATACATAGCAACTATATTCGGTACGGATGTATGAAAAAAAAAAGTTGTTGTGAATCCGGCCCAAGATTTGTTAAATGTGGACCTGTTAAACTGGCAAGTCTGCTTTCTTTAAAACCAGGTGGATATTCAGTGTGCCACTGCTGACATCAACACACCGAAACAAAACAATTAGCTGGATTGGTACACAGAACGCCAGGCAGCCTATACTATGCATTGTGATACCAAGTCATGCCCACTTGCTTTCTTATTCCATCTTTAACTTAAGTCTGGATAGGATGAAGATTAGTGTGATCAGGTAGCAGAAGGCAAAAGTGGATGAAACCCAATCCAAGCAAAAACATTATGTATTATTTCACTGGCTTCACTAGTGGCTCACAGACCATGACAAATTAAGTCCATTTCCTTACAGTTTTAATGTTTCATTTTGTAGGAAATCATATTAGTAACCTGCTTTATTTCATTTATTTTAATCTTTAAACTGAGCAGTAGTGTGCTTGGAAAATCAAGTAAACCTTACAAAGAAATTATTGTTGTACAAGAAGTCAGTAATGTTGTTCTTTTGCTTTATGTTTTGTCATATGGATGCTTATGTGATGCTCAGGTCACTAGACAAGGATAAAGAGTGTTAGGAATAAATTCCCAACACTTAACCAGCGCTCAGTATAAAACTGCACTATAGTGTAATTTGAGAACTGATCATGTGATCAATTAACATATAAAGAAGAAACTCCAGCAGCAGCTCTGGGGATGACTAGTCCCCTTAAAAAGCGAAAGAGTTGCGCTAGGGGTTTCATTCAAAAATGTATTAAAACCGTAACCAGACAAGTTAATAACCAAAATAAAATATAGAATTCAATCATATGTGCATGTTATTTGTATAGATTGAATTCTATATTTTATTTTGGTTATTAACTTGTCTGGTTACGGTTTTAATACATTTTTGAATGAAACCCCTAGCGCAACTCTTTCTTTTATATATCACTAGACAAGGAATTTGCATAGTACAGTTGAATAATCACAAATTGTGAAAATCAAACCAGGACACTGAGGGCCAAATCCAGACTTAAGTTCACTTTAAGTTCTCATAGCGTTTTTATGTAATCGTAAGTATTATGCACTCCCCCAGGCACTCCCCTCAGACATGCGTAACTACGGTCGCACGTAATGGATTGACGCACATAACTATTTAACCCAGCCCATACTGTACAATTTAAATGCCTCCCTCCACCTACAGTGCGTATTTCCGGCTGTCGTAGGGATGACTTGTCCCTTCGTACATAGTTACGTGGAAGGTACGTACAATCAGAGTTACGACGCCTAACATCTGCCGTGCGCATGCGCAGGACATACAAATAAATGCAATTACGCAGGCAGAAAGCGTAAAATGCTCTCGTACGTAACTCAGGATCTGGCCCCGAGTGCTGAGAACAGGTGCGTACAATAGAACACCTACAGTTAAATGTAATAATAGCAGGTAATGTCATATGCCTTTGATTGAATGATCAGTCCTTCATTTCTGAAAAACGCTTGCCACCTTCATGACTATGGACCAGTTTCACGGGAATCTGTAAGCGCAGACTCACTATAGCCACACATTGAAGTGACTACTTCCCATACGAAAGGATTGCTGATAGCCATAACCTACCTTTAGTTTTACTCAGCATGCCTATACTGTACATTGTAATTCAACACCACGCCCAATTGTGAGGGCAACCTGGTCTGTCAAAAGCTTAGTTTTACTTTAGTAAGGAGAGAGCAGAATTCATTCCTATCTTGGCGAAAAACACCATATACAAAGACACACACCAATCCATACTTAGAAGTAATTATACCATATTTATTGCAATATCCAAATACAAAACAGTAAGTTGAGCAAAAATGTTTAAAATGCGACAATAAACAACATATATCACATCACATACACATAATAAAACAGAGTTGTAATCATCATAGTCCTAAAGTAGTTTATCCATACATCAATAGAAATCCATCATATATAGCAAAAATGGCCATTAGATCTAAGATCTCTTTTTTTTATTGCATTCCTATCTCGTAGTAAATATGTGTGCTCATGTGCAATATGAATGCACAAAAATAATAGTATCTGGTCCTATGTATATATACAATGGGTTTTGGATCGGTAGTAAGGATGTTTTATACCAGCCAATTTAGAATTACCCTTAAACCTGCCTTTCCCGCTGCCTGACCTAAGATTCCCTTCCAAGTAGCCTGACCCTAAGACTTCCTTCTCCCTACAGCCTAACCCTAAGACTCCCTTACCTGCAGCCTGACCCTAAGACTCCCCTCCCTGCAGCCTTACCCTATTACTCCCCTCCCCACAGCCTAACCCTAAGACTTTCCTACCCGCAGCCTAACTCTAAAACTCCCCTACCCGCAGCCTAAGCCTAAAACTCCCCTACCCGCAGCCTAACCCTAAAACTCCCCATAGACTCCTAACCTAAGACTCTCTAATACTCACCAGCCGGTGTGGTGGGTCTGTGGCAACGCAACGGGTCTGCAACAACAATTTTCGAATGGATGAAGGGGTAAGTAAAAAATAAATTCAGCATACTTACCCATTCATTAGTAAAACTTTCTAATTATTGCTATTTTCGAAATAGAGAAAGCGAAAAATAAGCTTACGGCTGTCTGTATTTATGAAATAGCGTTTTTGTTATGGTGCATGCATCCCTATTTCGAATACCCCTCCATTTTAGAAATTTTATTTCAGAATGGGTGAGTGTGCCAATAGGCAGGACCCGCACAGCGTCAGGTGTGTTCGTGTGTTCATTTTACAATGCGGGGAATAGTGTGTAAATATTAAGGTAGGGTCATACGATCATAACTCCCTTATGTGTGAGGAGAGTGGCCATTTCTGCCACATGTGGGTGTTAGGGTACAGTGGGAATGCAGCTTTGTATCTTCACTACCACTGTGCTCAGAGCTCCAATCCAGTCTGGAACTAGTTCAGTGCGATTATGTGAGAGCCATTAGGGATATTCTGTATGATGCTACCAAGTGTGACTATCCTTAGAAAGTAAAGGAGATGAAAAGAAATAAATTCTTGTCCATGAAAATGGTTTTATGTAGTTTACAGCTGGAGAACTGCTTTTGTAGAAGTTATAGGAACAACTGGAAACGGGTTTGGGTGCCTGGAAAGAATGGCCCTATTTAGATAGGGCCATTTTCTCCTAGCCAGTTTCAAACTGGCAGGGATTTTGATTGCTTATGCCTCGATGAGGCATAGCAATCGATCCACGGAGCACCGAAAACACCTGACGCTGTGCGGGTCCTGCGGTCCTGCCTATTGGCACACTCACCCATTCTGAAATAAAATTTCTAAAATGGAGGGGTATTCGAAATAGGGATGCATGCACCATAACAAAAACGCTATTTCATAAATACAGACAGCCGTAAGCTTATTTTTCGCTTTCTCTATTTCGAAAATAGCAATAATTAGAAAGTTTTACTAATGAATGGGTAAGTATGCTGAATTTATTTTTTACTTACCCCTTCATCCATTCGAAAATTGTTGTTGCAGACCCGTTGCGTTGCCACAGACCCACCACACCGGCTGGTGAGTATTAGAGAGTCTTAGGTTAGGAGTCTATGGGGAGTTTTAGGGTTAGGCTGCGGGTAGGGGAGTTTTAGGCTTAGGCTGCGGGTAGGGACAAAAGCAGTGACACTCAGTTCTCCAGCTGTAAACTACATAAAACCATTTTCATGGACAAGAATTTATTTCTTTTCATCTCCTTTACTTTCTAAGGATAGTCACACTTGGTAGCATCATACAGAATATCCCTAATGGCTCTCACACAATCGCACTGAACTAGTTCCAGACTGGATTGGAGCCCTGAGCACAGTGGTAGCGAAGATACAAAGCTGCATTCCCACTGTACCCTAACACCCACATGTGGCAGAAATGGCCACTCCCCTCACACATAAGGGAGTTATGATCGTATGACCCTACCTTAATATTTACGCACTATTCCCCGCATTGTAAAATGATACAGATTGGTAATGGAAGTGCACATGCTCACATGCAAAATCATTTTCCACTGCTTCCTTTGCAGAGATCTGGAACCAGCCCACAGTCATCATTTAGGGTTTGATCCAGACCTAAGTTGTTTTTATGTTCGTTGGCGTAGCGTATTTACGCTATCATAAGTACTATGCACTCCCCTATGTACTCCCCTTCACTTGATTTACACTTCCCAAACCCTACCTTAATTTTTCCAATCATAACTACTGACCTTTTAATATTTAAATATAATAAAAAATTGATTAGAGCAAGTAATAAAATACTGTCAATAATAAACCAGTAGTAATAGACTTACTCAAATATGGGTACAGGGTACACAGTCATATAGTAAATAAATCAACATCAATATAGTCAGAAATGACATATAAATACTTCCAGTGCATATCAAATGTAGAGTTACTCCAAATAAATAACAGAGGAAGGAGATAATAAGGGAGAAGAAATATGGTAAATAAATGCCCTCCCTAATCTAATGTAAACATGACAGAATCCCTCTACAAGTGATTGCCGCCTAACAGCGGAACTTCGCCCCTTCGTTAAGGGGTAAATCTATCCCTCCCTACACTGGTAGTGCCCGTAACCCAGCTAAGAATGAAAAGCAAAATAATACAATAATATAGCAAAGATCAGAGTGAGTCAGATGGTAAGAGTACAAAAAGTGGTGGAGCCGAGGTGTAGTCTGCCTTGAAAAAGCTATCCTGCGAAACGTGTCGGTAAGGAGGACGCCGGGTGCACCTCGGCTCCCCCACTTTTATTACCCTTACCGTCTGACTCACTCTAATCTTTGCTATATTATTGTATTATTTTGTTTTTCATTCTTAGCTGGGTTACAGGCACTACCAGTGTAGGGAGGGATAGATATCCTGTCCTGATCCTCTCCTTGTCTGTGAGTGGTTGCCATTCTCTGGTGTCTCTGACACTTCCTCCCATTGGTTTGTTTTTGTCCAGCTCATTCCATCTGCATAGCATTGTGTGCATTACTCCATCTATTGCTACTTTGGTTATGGTCACTTTGTTGCCATTTACAATTCTGCCTGGTTTATTACCAGCACCCAGAGTTCTATGTGTTGTTACCTATACACCTGGTTCATTTATATCAGATACACCTATATATAACCACCTATACAGTCTTTCCCTTATGATGCTACCTACCATATTGGGAATCTTGGGGATAGACTTTCAGCCTTACTTGTGTTACTCAGCACCTCATCCAGGTGTATTTCTTGTTGCACTGCTGCCATCCTCTATAGTGTAGGTTGTAAAATGTATCTGACAGATAGGGGCTGCAACCTACTAAGAGCCTGCAACCCAGTCTGTCCCCACCATCAGGAGCTCCAGTGAAAACAAAATTCCTAGATAGACTCCATGCTCTGGTGAGAAGAGCCCCTATCAAGCTATCAGAGCCCCTTCCCCCTGCCATTGTTCCGCTACTAGAAGCTGATCACCCCCACACACACACATGGAATATGAACTGCTTTTTGTCTGTAACCAAGTAAAAAACACACACACACACACACACACACACACCTCTTAATCTCTTCTTACACCCCTGACCCTACATTTATTGATTGTTGACTATTTGCAGACTTAATAAACTATTGTTTTAAACAGCCAGAAGATAAAAATATATACACATTTTTTTTTAAATAGTTGTTCATATACAAAAAATGTTAAAGCAGTTTTTCATTTATTAAATGTTATTACTGTAAACCTAAAAGAAAAACTGAATAGAAAATTAAGAAATAAAGTAATTGAAATTATGCATGGCAAATCTTGAATAAAAACCACTAATCTAGGGATATTTTTAAAAATGTATTTAAAAAATGTATTCATATGTGCTACAACGGTGGGAGTCCCAGGCACAAGGACTGTCTTTTGGAAGTAGAGACAGCCTTCATCAGGTTCATTTTGTCTGTCTCTATTTTGAATAGCATGCTCACCCATTGATTTTTCGAAGTGCCACCCGCCGCAGAAACCACCAATTTTTTTTTATGAATAGGTGAGTATGCTGATTGGTATACTCACCTATTTATTTTCGCATGACTCGACATACCCGCCAAAGACCCGCCACTGACAGCTCTGTAGAGGTGAGTAACCTCTCTAGGGACTTTTAGGATTAGGGGGAGGGTAAGGGTTAGGCTCTGGAGAAGGGAGGGTTAGAGTCATAAAAAGGGGTGCGGGTCCCCCACTAAGAAGTTTAGGACTGGCTGGAATATCGTTTGCTTATGCCTCGATGAGGCATAGCAATCGATCCCCAGAGCACCAAACACTACCCCAACCCTTTCCCTAATTCTAACTCTAACCCTAACTACTCCCTATCCTGACCCTTACCCTCCCTTCTCTATAGCCTAATCCTAAGACCCCCCTCCCTGCAGCCTGACCCTAATCTTACCTTCCCTACAGTCTGACCCTAATCATCCCTTTCCCGCAGTCTATCCCTAATTCTCCTTTCCCCACAGCCTAATCCTAACCCTAGCCCTCTCCTTCCATGACCCTTACCCTAACCCTCCCTTCCCCAGAGCCTAGCCCTAAACCCCCTAACACTAAAAGTCCCCAGAGAGGTTACTCACCTCTCCAGAGCTGTCAGCGGCTGGTCTTCGGCGGGTGCGTTGATTCCTGTGAAAATAAGTATACCAATCAGCATACTCACCCATTCATAAGAAAAATTCTAAAATTGCTGCCTATTCGAAATAGGGACAGCCAAAAAGGAACATTCGACTGTCTCTATTTCTAAAAGCAGCCCATCGGAGCGGGGACTGCAACTGCATGGAAGGGGAGGGTTAGGATCAGGCTATGGGGAAGGAAGAGTTATGGTCAGGCTGCGGAGAAGGGAGGGTTAGGGTAAGGATTAGGGAAAGGGTTGGGGTCAGATTTTTTTTACTTACCTTTCGGGATTTCCCAGCCAGTTCGGAGCCAGTTCAGAGAGAAGGGCTCTTTCACAATAGGGTCATTCTCAGCAGGGACCCTCACATCTGCTACACACTGCAATTGTTATTTGAGTTAAATGGAAATGAAAGAAACTAAATTAAGCTAACATCAATACAAATTAAATAGTTTAATGTAGCCTGTTTTATATATATATATATATGTATATATATATATTACTGCACATTGCCAAACAGCTTTACATATCATTAATATTAATCTACAATATAAGAGCATTTAATATACATGATATATATATCTCAATTGTGACAAATAAAAATGTGGTTGGAAAACTATGAAAATGTGTAAAGACCCATATGGCTGCCCCCAACATGACTGCCAGGTCATGGTGTCCGTCTTGAATTCCTCATTTGTATGGACCGCCCTTTAGCTCATGACTTACAGAAAATTTACTATACATTAGTTTATAATTAGAAAAACGTTCTGGACTTTAAGTAAGAAAGTTGTGACTTGTTCAAGGCTTTTGACACTGTGCCACATCGAAGACTGTTAAATAAGCTGGAAACTTTAGGGTTGGACTTAAAGCTAGTTGCATGGATACAATCTTGGTTACAGGATAGACAACAAAGGGTTGTAGTAAATGGAATCTCTTCTGGGGATGGTAAGGTAACCAGTGGAGTACCCCAGGGTTCTGTACTTGGACCAGTGCTATTTAATATCTTTATAGGTGATATTGTGGTTGAGGCCAATACAGTAGAACAATTTAAACATGCTTGGGATAAATATAAGGGTATCCTAAATTGTAAACCAAATTGAGGGTAAATAGGGTCTAGGGTCAGTATAGTTTTCAATAAACAAATGGGCAGACTAGATGGGCCATGTGGCTCTTATCTGCCGTCACTTTCTATGT
>WWET01000948.1:136342-164871 GCA_011038615.1 Limnodynastes dumerilii
GCTGATCAATAATCCTAATTTAACCCTCAATTACAACACAGATAAAGGTACCATCATTTATAACTTTCATTAATTAGAAGCACTCAAAGCTGTGACACAATTTATTAATCTTTCTTTTCCAGTATGTGGATTTAAACTCATCAAGAAATTTATTTATTTTGGGATTTTCAATGTTCAGCGGTCTTGTCATTCCAGCATGGTTATCACAAAATCCAGGCATCATCAATACAGGTATGTAATAATAATCCTTATTACACTATAATGGAAACGTCCAAATTAGGTGTAAATTTGAAAGCAGGAATCCTTCACAGATATAAGCAATTTGTTGATTAAACCATTAACCATTATGTTTGGGGTGACATAGAAAATGTTGTTATTATAGACAGCGCTTAGTACGCAGAATACTAAGTGCTGTTAATAAATAACTTGGCAGCAGCTGACAGCTTAGTGCTGCCCTCTTTGCTCCTATTCCCCCTCCCCACACATGCAGAGGACAGAGCTAAAGGGTGGAAAGCTGTCTCCCCACCCCTATACTTTACAGCAGTTGTATTATCTGCATTCACTGTAGTTACGTCACTGTGTCAAGGTGCCTTCAGAAGGATAGCAGTGTCTAAAACTTGCTCAATATATAATATGATGGCAGCCTGAAACTCCATTAGCAAAAGGGCAAGTGGTTGTGATATTTAATACCCATGAAAGTGAGGATATCATATCACTGACAGTGAGGGACAGATTTACTAATCTGTGGGAAAGGGAAAAATTCAGATTTTACCCATAGTAACTCAAATCAAATTCAGTTTGGAGAGCTAGACCCAAGGATTTCATGAATTTATGTTGCTTTTGTGACACACTCCTATTAGGCCTATATATTGTGATTGCATTGATTCCAGCCATGGCATAAAAATTACTGAGGGGCCATTTTCTTGAGTTGTGGTTTGCATCATAGGTCGAACAAATATTGTATGTAAAATCTATTCCACCTTTTGTCAAATTCTAAAATGTATTTATTTCCGATTTCTACGTTTTTCTGGTTAACTCGCCAATTTATTCACCATGGTAAAAGCCAAATGTACATGAACAAACATCTCTATCATGGATTTTAGTGAACTCTGGAGGAATTTCTCTAAAGTGCCTACAAAAGTCAAGATATGTTTCTTGAGTTAATGGCACAAAATTGTTACAATGACATTGTAATAACATTTTTGGATTTTTGGGAGAGGTCTTAAATCCAGCTACTGAGTGGTTTGGCAACATTGCATAACTATGTAAAAAGATACACGGAATTTAAAACGTACCAGATCATTATGAATCAACCTCAATGACTGCCATCAGAAATAGTGAGAATTATTAATATTGGGGGGAAACAGTTTTCCCCATTATTAATAAGGACAATCAGTAATTTTATCCAGTGTTTAAAATGCATACAGTAATTTCCCCCATAGGTAAAAGTAAGTCATTTTTAATAATGGTGAAACTACCCTATGTTATTTTTAACACTGGAAAAAATTACTAAAGGTGATTATTACATAATTATTATGTATATAATCGAACTGTATGAAATTTTTAAAAATAGATACTTCTACTAAAAGTTAATATTAATAATTCAGGAATAATTAATAATGACCAACTTTGTTTTACCCAGTATTAAAAATAACATATAATAGTCTCCCCCATTATTAATAATGATGGGCATTAATAACAGTGGAAACTATTGTAATGAAGAACTGGATCCAGAATGACGCAAAACAGCCAATTTACGCATTCTAATGTGTTAGTGCTCCATGCGAGCGTTCTGCACATGTGCGCATAGATATATAATTGGAATGCACTACAAACTATCCTGATTTCAGTGCTGTAAACCTTTACGGCAGCAGGGAAGGATGACCCACCATGACCCACATGTATGCATGGCGAGAGGAAGGTATTTATATCGTATAGTAAGGTCTTCATTAAACACTTATGTATGATCCTTCTTTACTTACCAGCCCCATTTTACATGGGACAGGTGCATAGTCCAGGGTAGAGAAGCATTGAACATGAAAAGGGGAGTCTATTACTAATTCATGATCACACTGTCATAACTTCGCTTCTGCTGCAGAGGAGTTCTGTTCACACAGTGTACTTAAATCTGGATCCAGTCCGGAGTTCTTAACACTGTAAAAAGCTACTGTGAGTGAGTCATTACTCAAAATTGGGAAAATGATTTGAAAATTTAAATTCATATTTTAATTAAATTTTATCCAGTATTAAAAATGACATTCACTAGTTTCCTCCTTTATTAATAATGATGGTTATTATTAATAAGGGTGTTAATTATTAGTAACAGTGGAAACTGCTTATGTCATTTTTAATACTGGTCAAAACTACTGTGGGTTATTAAATGTCATTAATTAGTATTAAGTAGTAAATACAGCAATGCACACAATAAATGTTTTTACTGACCTTAATACTTTTGTGCAGGAAGCTCCTACACATTGAGTTTGCAGGCTCTGATAACTGGAATTCTTCTGTATTGTGAGATTGATGACTTCATAAATCTTATGAGCTCTGTAGCCTTGCTGCTATATTAAAGGCCCATGACTTTGTTTTTGGCCCCTAATGATGCCCCTGAGAATGCCTGAGACAGCATTTCCTACCTCCAGTTGAGTGAGTTTTATTCAGAACACTGGGGCTGCATCTTCCCTGCAAAATCCCAAACTGTAGTAGTTATAGTAGTAATATATCATTACAAATATGCCATCAAATCCAGGACATACTATCCTAGCCCTATTAGGTGGGTTTATATTGGTGCTTATATATCTACAAACATATATTTCTCTTTCTCTCTTTAAACATAAATTTTTTAGCAATGGTTATGTGACTACTATAGGTACAGGGGGCGGCTGCCATGGGACCCTCGCCTCTGGGCCCCGAGCAGTCGCACTCCCTGCACCCACAATAGTTACTCCACTGATTCTATGGGCCTGCTCCAGATATACGCTCGGGTGCGTAAAAACGGCCATTTGTACTTACTGCGCATGCGTGGGGCCGATCTTACGCTCATGTTATGCTCTGAAATTCTGAGCGTATGGGCCTCGACCTTCGTAAATACGGTTGAGGGGGCGTGTCTGCCACACGAAATCCATAATTACGCACCAAGGGCGGGGTGAGGCATTTACAGTACAGTATGGGTGTGCTAAGCGTCGTAACTATGCATTGAGCTTACGGTTACGATCAGAAAAGTTAGGGTAGGGTTTGCAGGGCGTAAGAAGGCAAAACTAAGTACGACCAAGGGGAGTGCTGAGGGGAGTGCATCGTAGGTACACCGGCGTAAATACGCTACGCACATGAGCGTTTCATGAGCGTAGGTCTGGATCAGGCCCTATGTGTTTGCATTAATAAAAATTTATATTATTTTGTCTTTGTACATATTTGCCTCCTAAAAAGCATTCCTTAACTATATATAGTTTTGTTCCACCAAAATTCAGCTCTTCATAAAGTGTTATATCATAAGATGGAGAGGGATCAATCAGATTATACGAATAATGAGGTGAGGACTTATAATCAAAAGTTCTCACGTATAAAGGATCACTATACTAAATTTAATAATATGCAGAAAACAAGATCGGATAAAACACTAAAACAACCACCACACAGACATTAAATGAACCCCTTCTTTAATAAAGTGTTACATGTGTAAAAATATGTAAACCTAACTAACGTGTATGCACTTACCTTAGGTGGTCATCTCTCCTAAAGTAAGTGGTATACATGTGTATAAAAAATAAAAAAAATTATTTAAACTCACCATTAGATGTCCGCATCTTGAGAGCCTTCTAATTTTCTTGAAATGCTGAATTCTGTTCTTTTCTTCAAGCTTGAAAAATCTTCTGGGCTGGAGATGCTTCTATTCTTGATCCCGGCGTCTTCAATATAACTTCCCGGCAGTAGGGTGCACTGATTATCTTCAGAAGGTGATGTCAGGAACAGTAGAGCTGTAGAGGCGAATTTATGTTTTGTGATTTAAAGGCGATTTCACCGCGATCCCGGTGAAATCGTCTTTAGTGAATTACAAACTTTCTATGTTTGTAATTCAAAAAAGTCGGGACCGCAAATTTCGGACCTGCGATTAAAAAAAACGCAAAATCGTGTGATTTTTAGCTTAGTGAATACACTTTGGCGATTTTTAAGCTAAAAATCACACGATTTAAGACGATTTAGCCCAAATCGAGCTTAGTGAATGAGGCCCTTTGTCCGGAATATAATTGTAGCTTATAACAGCACTGCTCAGCATTTAGCCCTATGGACCTATTAACTCTACTATTCTATGTAGCTGCCTGATCAACAGTTGCATCTCTTCCATTTTA
Source organism: Limnodynastes dumerilii (assembly GCA_011038615.1). NCBI lineage: Eukaryota > Metazoa > Chordata > Amphibia > Anura > Limnodynastidae > Limnodynastes > Limnodynastes dumerilii. The sequence goes on from WWET01000948.1 coordinate 140,689, forward strand.
TTTATTGTATCTGGCGGAACTGGGTTTTTATCATTTTTTATTACATGTTCTATTTATTTTTGCTGTAGTTTTATTTTTAATACTTTTGATGTTCCTATAAATAAACCTATATTCAGACTCCGGTAGCGCTTCTATAAATTCTTTCTTTTTGATGTTATATCACTATATGTTTTTAAATAATGTTATATGCAATAAAACACTTGCAACTAAATCTAATCAACAGATGTTACACTATGTTGGTGAATAGTATAGTATTCTATTAAAATCTATATTAAGTGACAATAATTTCCGATTTGCAGAAATAAAACTAAACTTTGACATTCAGGCTGATTGAGTAAGTGGACAACATTGGCCCATATAATGGATTTACAATGAATTGGATTTACAATGATAAAAGTGGGTAATTTTTTCACTGAAGTTGTGTTCACTAACTATTGGTCTCTATCAGAGACAAAAGATGTAATTTTCATCCATAATTATAGTTGCTTGTATTAATTTTGCATCTGAGTACTCTTACTCTTGGAGAGATGGATCTGTTGTGTTAATGGCAAGGATAATACAATCAAAGCACATGCCCTTAAGAAATGACGGTGACCTATTTTAAGTTAAAACACATTTAAAAAATGTGAAATGAATATGTCTGTGTGCATATGCTTATGTTTCTTTTAGATGGATCCTATCTGCCTACAGCTATTTATTCTCATTAATTCTCTTTCCATCTCTCTATGTATAATTGAAGCCAGTGTGTAACACATTAAAACAAGGTCATCTTTTCTTCTTCTACTGTGTTCATCTCCTCAAAATGGAATTAACAAGACATTCTATAAACCAACTTGGTTTACACTGTGTTATCCCAATTTATATTAATCAGTTTTCTTATGAACAGTAATAGACAAGATCCAGACTTATGTTCCTACTGCGCTTGGAGCTCTGAGCCCAGCAACAGTGATAGTCATCCATACGTGCGAGGGGAGGCCATTTCCCTTACGCGTAGGGCCAGATTAGGGGCCATGTGGGCCTGGGACTGAAAATAATCACATTATGTAGCATGGTTTACAGGAGGATGTCAGTCCCTACTTTCATCCTCATGTACTACAGTGTGAGGCCTGTAGATCTGCAGTGTCTGGGGCCTATTTTCAGATGGAGGCCTGGGACTGTAGTCCCATTATCCCTTTTGTTAATTTGGCCATGCTCACACGCACAGCCTTACACAATCTGAAGACAAATCAGAAGTTTGGATAGGCTGTCGAGCATGTCCTTACTGATAAAAGTAAATCCATACCCTCCCACTAACACTTGCACCACCCTTGACCACTCCATTGTCATAAACAAAGTGGATACACAAACAATATGGATAGTTGGATGTAGAACTGCACTGGATGCCCACAGGCACACTCACTGCCGTTCCTTCCTGGCCTATTGATTAGAGGATGAGGGTGAGCCTGTGGTTGAGTTAAAGCAGGGATCCAGTGTCTAATTGAGATCTCTCCCAACTACATTCCAGGTAGGACTCTATTTCCTCCAGAATCTGTGTAAATAATGTCATTTGGACTCCTGTACACTTTCTGTACATGCGGGAGTCTGTCTGTCTGACAGAGAGAGGGGAGTGAATGCTTCCGGTCAGTCCCCTGCCTTAAGTAAATCGTGCAGATCAGCTGTCCGTACAACCGCTGATCCGCACAAGTGTGGGATACCCATTCCACCCAAACAAAGTTCCGTACAATGCTTTCTACACTAGTGTTACTATCGTAACATTAGCATCACATTTGGAGGGCACATGCGCTATCCATTCAAATCAGGCCTAACGTTATTTAATCCGGTCCTTAGGACCTGATTCAGACTTAAGAAAGTTCTTAAAATAAGAACTTAAAGTCACTCCTGGGCAAAACCATGTTGTTTTCAGGGGGAGTCAAGTAAATTGTATTCTTTGCATGCAGGAATACATCTTTGAATTGCTTACTGAAAGATACTGACCAACTTTACTATTACACTGTTATTTAGACTTGGGCTGGGAAACATCACCTCTCAACTCTAATACTGTTTGAAACAAATGAAATATGAGTCCCCTGCAATCAACATGGTTTAGCCCAGGAATCTTCTTAAAATAAGAACTTAAAGTCACACCTGGGCTAAACCATGTTGATTGCAGGGGAGTCATATTTCATCTGTTGCAAACAGTACTAGTGTTGAGAGGTGATATTTCCCAGCCCAAGTCTAAATAACAGTGTAATAGTAAAGCTGGTCAGTATCTGTGTGCAGTAAGTAATTCAAAGATATATCCTGAATGCACAGAATACAAATAAATTAATTCCCCCTGCAATCAACATGGTTTTGCCCATGAGTGACTTTAAGTTCTTATTTTAAGAAGATTCTTAAATGTAAATCAGGCCCTTAATTTCAATCTCCTTCTTAAGTCTGAATCAGGCCCTAAGTTATTGTTGGGTACACACAAGTTGACAATAGCTTGATTAAAAAGAACCTTCCCCTTAACTAGAATTTTGTTTCTAGAATATTATAGCAACTTTTCTCTGAACTTTTTACAGGACCTATTGTTTTTTTTCTTTAAAACAGGGGTTTTGGGGGTCTTTAAATAGTTTTTCTCGGCTGAAGGCCAAGTCTATACCCTTTTGGACAGGTGTGGAGGGGGCTTGAATGATTCTCAGGGATGTTAATATCCTTAACATTCCACTAATAAAGATTAGCAGTAGTGTGTTTCAAGTTGCACTGTAGTAGGACCAGAGTGGTTATGTCTTACTCTTTTGTGAGGTCTGGGGGATGCCCAGGGTGTCACAGAAGAAAGGAAGAGCCAAAGGTTGCTGGAGGAAAGTAATTTTGCTGTTATGAGTGTCAAGGCTCAAGAGGAATCCCCATTTGTATTTGATGGAGGACCGTCTGCCAGGACAGGTCTTGTAATATGTGAATTTTATGGCCCTCAAATGTGGATGTCCTTTTGTCTGACTTTCTGGAGGATATTTTCCTGAACTGTAAAATAATGAAGGCGACATACAATGTTTCTAGGATTCTGTTATTCAATGTTACTCTCAGTATTAACTATACAGTTGTCGCTTGGCAGCTGGGATACTTTACTTCATTTGTGGCTGTGTGAGTGTTCTGGTTGCTAAGCGACCAGGATCCCTCTGATCCGACATGCTGCTTGGCGCAGATCTGTGTGTGTGATCCCAGTTATTTTGAGCAGCCAGGATGTGCACCAATCAAAAGCAGAGGCTTAGAAGCAGCTCAGCGCATGATTGATTGTGCTCTGTTTAATAACCAGTAGGCCTTTTCCACACTGCCAGTTATATTATTTGATCACTGCACTTGCTTTCTCTTCTTATTTTCTTCTGTTGGCATTTTGAGTCTGCCATTGTTCTATTTTTACCCTTGAATGTGGCTGGTTCTTTCTGGCTCCTTACCATCCAGTTTCCTACCTCATCCCTGTTTTTTATGTGAATATGTATGTATATCGGTGCACCTAATGGTCGGGCTTCTGCATGGCCCGTATTTTTTCTTTTTTGCTGGTAAAGTGGTCTGGCAATGGAATGTAGTGAGGATGGGCTGGATCCTGGGACTTTGGTTGAGTTGGTGGCGCTTGCCACACTTGTTGACAAGAGGGTTCAAATTAAGCTATGGAATTCACGGTTTGCTAGATGGATGTGGCCAGTTAGGCCTTGTGGCACTGAGCTCTGCTTGGTGGCTGAGTTAGGGAAGTAATTCTATGCCATATGTGAAGCCCCAGGAATTGGCTCAAGAAGCAGAGAACTCATCTGCTCATGGCTAAAGTAGTTTTAAAAAAATTTTTTCTACTATAATGGTTTATAGTTTACATTGCAAATGCGTGTGACTTTATTTTATACAATATATATAGTATTTTTAATATCCTTAGTTGTTATTCACACAGAAAGCTTGGAGAGACCTTTCAATGAGCGATTTAGCTTTTTCGTTTGCTCACAGTGTTAATGTTTCTTCTGCATCAGAACTAAAAGAAACAGATGGAGTAACATTCTCTGTTGTCAAGAGAAGTAATAGCTGCACAATTTCAAACACTGATTTGGAGCAACACCTCAGCTTGGGCTGTATCCCAAATACAAAATAAAGCTAGACTGACTTGATATTACCTAGCCTTGCAAGTAGACCTTGAATAGTTACCAACATGGCATAAATGTTCCTTTTACTAATATTTATGGAACATTGTTTATGAATAGATAAATTCTTGGCCTTGGCTTTGCCTCAGTTCACTACCAATCCATTAAGTAGCTATGAAACCACTTTCCTTTGTATTTAAATTTATTCTGTAAATACATTGAATCAAACAAAGTAACATTGCCAAGCAATGTTGTTAAATTGTCGGGGGAACACCTTGTTGTGAAAATAGACATTTAACAGACAGCTTCCTTGTTATTTTACTAATGTGAAGTGTATTAGTTTATATAGTCATCAAGTTTTATTTTTAGCAGTTATTGTTGATACAACAGGAAAGTACGTAAGGGTGATGCTGGGAAAAAAAATGCACAATGCCGTTATAACCCTCAGCTGAAAGTACTAACATACAGTTGAATAAATGCATGAGATATACCTGCATGTTTTACTACTATAATGGTGGCTAGTGTAACTGAAGATGTGGAGTCCCTTTACTATTGCAACTACGAGCTTCAAACTGGTTGGTGATTTCTTAAAAGTTCTGGTGTTGCGAGTCTTCTCCAGTGATAGCTTCAGTCTTCTACAAAGATGAAGATTGTTGATGGAGCTGTTAATGGAGAAGAGTACCACAGAGGACAACTAATGATCCCTGAAGTCATCTGCTAAAGCATTAATCATCATCTGCAGCTGTTGAATTTATTGATAAACATGTTTATGAATCTCTCTGACATGTTATCACTCACAGTTAGCTTCTCTTGAAAATGCTGCGACAAGCTGTCAAAAGCTGGACTCAGTGTGGAGAAACTCAAAAAGCTTCACCACCTTATTAAAGATAAGATGAATATTTGTTTTTTCTTGATCAGCTTGTCGGAAAATGAGAAAATTGGCCAATAGTAAATAGAAGACTAAGAACTGCAGTGGATTGGGTTGACAGCTGAAGGCAGTTACAACTTCCAATACACTAAATATACATTCTTAAAGTTCATCATATTTATAGCATAGCGATTTTAACTTTATAAAATACAATTTTTGAAATGTTTATCTAAACATTTTAAGTTATTTTGCATGCCATTGGTTTGCAGTATTGTACAGTTTGACTTTTGTAATTGTATATATTTATTATTTAATTGAAGTCATTTTACAGCACCGTACATCAATACACTGAGTTGGTAGGATTAAAGACAGTGGAATGATGTCTCACTGCACGCAAGGAGTTACAATAGCAGGATCCGGCCTTAAGCTTTTTGCACTGCCCCCGTATAAAATGGAGACGGCTTGGAAATGTGAATTGTGTGTAAGGAACGAATTTCTGTTTTATTTAAATACTTCCCCCTTAAATTTAGTGCACGCTCAGTATACTTTCTGACCTTTAGCGTGGAATTCTAGATCCCGAGAATCCAAATCCGTGGTGGAAGTCAGTTGTGCCTTCAATCATGGTTGCAAAATTAATGCATTTTCCACTCTTTGCAAGCAGAAAATGTCTACATTTCAGATGTCTGGATCCAGCTCAGTGTCTCATAGGTTTCAGAGGGAAAAGTAAAACTTGAAGTTGAGACTTACATTGTTTGAATATGAAATGGTTGAAATGTGACTATGGCAAATCCTGGACTGGATATAAAATGCTTCTCACACACAGTATATAGTCAGTAGAAAAAATTAATAAAAAACATAAAAATGTTTTAACACTATGGGCCAGATTTACTAAGCTGCGTGTTTGGAAAAGTGGAGATGTTGCCCACAGCAACCAAACAGATTTTAGCTGACATTCTCTAGTAACCTTAGTAAATCTGGCCCTATGTATTTATCTTAAAATAGCTATAGCAATATATCCAAATGCAAACGTTTTATTGAACTTTTTGGGCAAGATTTACTAAACTGTGGAAAATAAAAAGTGGAGATGTTGCCCATAGCAACCTATCAGATTGTAGCTGACATTCTCTAGTTTGTAATAGGAAAGTAAAAGCTAGAATTTCCACTTTTCTTTTTCTATGATTTAGTAAATCTAGTGGTCAATCTAATTGAAATATTATAATTGTGGACTGTGTCCAGACATTTGATTTCCATGTGCACAGAACCCTGTGTAATATATTTGAAAGGATCTGCTTGGGCTTGGTCACACTACCCAGGAATTTGTGTGTTTGCTTTTAACCACTTCCATTTAAGGGCTACCTTAATTTTTCCAACTCAAGCACATTAAAATTTACATGCAACTCAGCCCAGACCCTTTACTGAAAGTACCAGTTCTCTTAAGCCTGCATGGGTTGGGATGCCTTATTACTGATTCACACCAATTTGCATGCACTTTGTAGAATGTGCTCAGCAATCAGGTTTAGAAATCTGGATCCAACTCTTTGAAAGGAGATTTTTCTTATGGCAGTAATAAAGAAAGGAAGCTTGTAAGCAGCATAAATTATAACAATGTGCTAAATTTGTCACTGATGGATAATAGCAAGTGGGGAAGTATCTTTCCCTGTGATTACGGTAGGGGGGCTGCATTCCAATGTAGCATATCAGTTGAAAAGAATATATACTTTGAATTTCTACAGTTACTTAGACAACTACAAACAAATGTAAGTTTGCATCACTGCACTCAGCTAAGAGCAGAAGTAACATGTCAGTATTAGAACTTTATTCATATGGACTAGCTGTACTGCTTCTTTCTGAGAAATGTCAGCTTTATGGAGAAAAGCTGTGATGTTTCTGTTCTATGGTGTGCATCAAGGCATTAGAAATGTTATTCAGAATTATTCATCCTTCAAACAAAGTCATATATTTATATAGTTATAGTTAACCATTTTAGATCACTTTGATTTAGGAGACTAGAGCAGGGTTGCCGACTTTTAAAAGCTTCCCTCCGGGAGATCCTGGTGGGAAGCCATAGATGCAGATGGGGGCGAGGTTTAATGGTGCACTTTATGCAAATCTCGTTGTTAAGCCCCGCCCCTTGACTATCAATTACCCCTTTCAGGGTTTCATAGGGATGGGAGTGGGGCTAGATAAAGCAACTTGCGTCATCAAGTCCCTCCCTGTCACTAGCAACACTAGTAAACTAGTTTTGCCACACAGGGGGGCAGGACTTAAGGCCATGGTTTCATGGAAACCACAAGCCTCAAGTTCCTTGCGGGAGATTTGCCGGCTCTCCCGGGATACCTATGGGCTAGAGTGCATGCTGTTAATACAAAATAATAGCTGTTATATTGTTTGCCTATTCACCAAGCATGCTGTAATACAGAACCAGATTTAATGAGTTGATTGGGCTGCATTTGGATCTCAGTAGGAAACATGAACAGGGATGAGATAGTGGATCCCACTGTATCCACGCATCATGCAAGTGCTTTGGAAATCACTTCCATCACTCACAAGGATGTCTGACAGCAGGACAGGCCTGGCAAGAGAAATCTTGGGGCCCCGGTAAACCCATGTTTTTAAAGGGCCCCATCTCTCCTCAATAGTGGATTGCAGGGATCCCTCTGAACCTCAGAGCCCATCACAGCTGTCCCCCTTGTCCCCCTCTGTTGCAGCAGCAGGAACCTACCTTAATATTTCCATCCAGCTCGATTGGAAGTCTGGATTGATCAGTTCTTAAATTCCCTGCTTATACTGTACATTGTAATTGTAAGCCCTTTCCACTTTAAAGTGCAATATGCCACCTGATGTAAGCTGCCAGAAGTGTCAAGAGTTGGAAGTCTTGATCAAGTGGATTGCATTCCAATAGGATTGCCCGGATGCTTGTGTATGAGTAAATTGCAAAATGAAAATCTTACTTTATCCAGGGGCCGATTGGGAAAATAAAGTGGCCCTGGAAAAAATTTGGAATGGGCCTCATGTGGACCAAATAAACTCTAGGTGGGGCCAACCAGAAAGTAGGCGGGGTTAGCACAGTTATATTAGCACCTGCCCGAAACTATATTTGGTAAACAACCAACGGGCAGCACCCCCTGCTTATTTGGAGGTAAACTGTTAATAAGGTCCTATACATGGGGATACTAGTGAGTCTATACCATATATGTGAGCATTGTATGAGTTTATCCTTCTACTGTTTGTCTTTTTTTATAGAAATTGAGTGTTTCTATATAGTACAGTACTGGCAATGTTTTATTAGTGTATATGTTTTATGATATTATAATTTAAGTTATTATCATATTGTAATAACTGGATCAACTTTAATTTATTTTATTTGTGCATTGCATTTTATTTTTTAATGTTTAATATAGCGCTTACTATTTTTTTTCTTCTATAATATATCTCTCTAACACTCTCTAAGTGCTTTTTATGAAAATTATTTATAGATTTATAGATTATTTTTAGATTACCAATACAATTTGTAATGTACTCATGTTCATTGATTTTTCTTTTTATTCTGTTACTGTTTTATTAGTGGTGTAACTATGTTGATGGACCCCAAAGCAAACCCAAAAAAGTTACCTCCCATAATTTTACTGGTTTTTAAAGCTATAAAAATTTATGTGTGTTTTTTTTATACATATATAATATATGTTTAATAGCGTCTAAAGAAAGCTACATATGACAACTTACTAGGCATGACTGGGAAGTTATGATATGGCAGGTGGCACCAACAGGCTAATTGTTTGTTGGTGGCGCATGCCAGAATTTATAGAAAAATTATGAAAAAATTACACATTAGGAATAAGTCAAAGTGGAAAATGCCAGTGATTTCTCCACTTTTAGTTTTGAAGGCCTACATCTTGTGTCATTTTTTGGGAAGGCAGATTATAGGGAGGCTTCACACTAGCTGTTTTTTTTGGGAGCAGCATAATGTGTCAGGACAGTGCTATTGGGGTGAGATTTCTGAGAAAATGACAAGTTTTTTCTACAGTTTGGGAAAATATGCTCCATTATAAAAATAGTAAAATTATAAAATATTGCACGTATCAAATGACATTCCTGGGTATACTCAGGCTTCACATGAGAGGAGCAAGAGGGCCGACTCACACATATTAATCTGTGATGCTCTGGTTCATTGGTTATATATGAAGCAGTCCCAATTGTTCAGTCTGTATTTCATGCTATTCTTGTGTGTACAAAAACTGGTGCCATTGGACTGGATCCAGAACTAATAGCAGATTCAGTATGTTACCCACCATTGCAGTATTGGGTGGTTGCATTCAGATGAGGAATTAATTGTACTGCGCATGCGCAGTACTCATAGGATGCTTATACGCCTTTAACATTGGCATTTAAATCCCAGGTTTATTGAAAAAAATCCCGGGACTATGCTCAAACAGCCCGGGTCGAGTGGCAATATGAAAGGTCCGGGGCTCTTGACACGGGTCTAAATTGCCAGGGTTCAGACCCAGGAAAAAAAAGGTTTTTCCTACAAGGGACTGGTGACAATGGGCCTGATCCAGACCAAGCTGGTGTGCGTAGCGTATTATCGCTGAACGTACCACCGATGCATGGCAATATGCACTTCCCTTGCTCGTACCTAGTTTAGCATCCATACACTCGGCAAACCCTACCCTAACTTTTGTGTTCGTTCCCATGGCCGTCCATACAATCATTGCGTATAAACGACGCTTCGCACGCCCATACTGTACAATGGAAATGGCTCCCCCCGTTATTCCTTAACTCCAGCGTCCATATGAACTTCATAGTATAAACACGCCCCTTCGTTGGTAAAAACACAAAGTATACGGACGCCCGAATCGCCGCTATGAATATCAGTGTTTTACTACTGGAAGTTGTCACCAGGCACATGCGTGGTGCATTTTTTTCTGCCGAATTTACGCTTACAATCAGCATCAGCTCACAAGCGTGCGTTGTTCTGGATCAGGCCGAATGTGGTTGGGACTTTAAAGTTAATTCTCAGAAATTAAACCACAAATAAAGAAGAGCGCAGGTCAAACAGTCAATACATTATTATTTAATATTTAATTAAAAATAATTAAAACATATTAATAAAGCCTATATCAGGTCAATAATTCCTTTCAATATCAATGAATGAATATCAATAATAATTATTTATCGAATATAAAAATCAACATCACAACATGAAATATGCTTAATATAGAGTAACAATATACACATATACACAAACACACATACACTCACATACACAGTACACTCCATACAAACACATTGCACACTCCAGATACAGTGCACACACACAGTGAACTCTAGGTACACATGCATAGTGCATCCCATAAACACACACACACAATGCACTCCAGATATATATTACACACACACACACACTGCACTTCAGATACATACAATCACAGTGTACCTGATCACAGTCACCAATCTGAAGTCAGTAGTCAGCAGCCCCACAGAGATAGAAAAGGAGGGATCAGCTTACAGTTTCCAGGAGGTGCCACAAAAAAGGCAGCCAATCATGAGGCTGCCTCCACCCCACTCAGCAATAGGCAGCCTTGCAATTGGCTGCCTGTTTCTCTGTAGCAGCAGCTCGGATTGCCCCCCCTGGCAACTGTAAACTGATCCTTCCTTTCTTGTCTCCTGGCTGCCGATCATTGAGCAGCTGCTGTGCTTCTCTTATATCCCTTTAACATCACCACCAAATACTCAGGATTTTGGCCAAAATCCTGTGTCTCTGCAAAAACCCGGGTATTTGGTGGTCATGTCAAAGGTCCCTTTTTCAGGGGTGTGGGTCCCTGGAAAGAATGGCCCTATTTTGATAGGGCCGTTTTCTTATAGCCAGTTTTGATGAGGCATAGCAATCAATCCACGGAGCACTGAACGCCATGCTCTGAAAGGTAAGGCTGTTTCCCTAATTCCAACCCAACCCTCCCCTTACAGTACCCTAACCCTAACCCTCCCTTAACCGCAGCCAGACCCTAACCCACCATCTCCCGCAGCCTGGGTCCTGCAGTATCGGCGACGGCATTTCCAAAACGGAATGGGTGAGTATTCCGATCGGCATACTCACCCATTCTAAAAAAAAAATTCTAAAATAAAGGGGTATTCGAAATAGGGACATTCCCGAAAAGGCGTTCTTGGCGGGGACTGCAACTGCTTTTTCAGCTACCCAGGTTCGGGATTTAGACACTGGAAAAAAAAGGGATTTTCCTCGGTCTCACACAGGACTGGTGGAAATGTGATAGGTCCCGGGTTGTTTTTTAACCTGGGTTTTTCACATTGCCACCCGATTGGTTAGATTTTTTTTACTATTGCTGTGGCATTGTATATAAATGAAATGCGATAAATCAACTGTGTTCCAAAAATAGGGGAAATCAGAAGCCTGGATCCAGTTCTATAATAGTAGTAAATGTTATAGTTGTATTACCCTTTTTGTATACAATTTAATAACATTTCATATGCTTATGTGAAGATTCTGTTTACACAGTGTTATTTATGTATGAAAACGCTTGTCATGTAAAATATGATTTAATACATAAATGCATAAACACAAAATAAATGCCATGCCTAGAACTAATAAAATTCAGTAGGGAAATACAGTCACCTAGGGTCAGATTTACTAGGCTGCGGGAAAGATAAAGTGGAGATGTTGCCCATAGAAACCAGTCAGATTCAAGCTCTCATTTTCCTATTCCATACTAAAAAATACCAGCTATAATCTGATTGGTTGCTATGGGCAACATTTCCACTTTTCCTTTCCCGCAGCTTAGTAAATCTGGCCCTTAGTGTTTTCATTTTAAACATTTAAATAAAAGTCTTCTTGCCTACCGCAGTCCAAATTGAACACCTAAGGCCAATTTTTGAATGAGAAACATAAATGGGGTAAATAATTCATTAAACAGTTTTAATAGTATTTTATCTGATGCTTATAGGATTTAGTTAGACTAAAGCTGGCCATACACTTTAGCGATTATCTGCCCGATTACCCAATTATCGGGTGATCGGGCAAATAATCGCTCTAGTGTATGGCCAAGATAAATTTTTGAAACATCTTCAAAGCTGCAGCTGTATATCTATGTAAAAAAGCTGCTCTGACAGCTCTATACTGTAAAGCTGTCAGAGCAGCATAGTACATAGATATACAGCGGTTATTGCAGGGAGTAGTACATACAGGGATCACCCGAAACCGTGCTGTGTGAAGCACGGCTTCGACTGTTTCTTGTCTGTATTACAGTCTGCAATAGCTGCTGCTGTATATCTATGTACTATGCCATACCTCCCAACATTTGAGAATTCGAAAAGAGGGACACAATTTCGTGGCCTGGTAGAGAGGGTGTCCTTTACCACCCAGTGGGTGTGTCTGGGAGAGTGGATGTGTCTTGCATCGCCCAAACCAGCGGGTCTAGTGCCTGCCAATTTTATTTAATAACCATCCATAGGTCTGCCCCTTATTATTAGGCCTGCCATCTATATGTCAACCCCTTTATTATTTGTCCAGAATTTATATGTCCAGCCTACATATCTGCCTCTTTATTTATCCTACCTTCATATTTGTCCATTATTATTATGTTCAGCATCCGTGTCTCCCCCCTGTTTATTTGTCCATTCTCCTTGTCTGCCTCTATTATTTGTCCAGCCTCCATGTCTGCCCCTTGTAATGTCCAGCCTCCATTGTCTGCCCCTTTAAATGTCCAGCCTCCATTGTCTGCCTGTTGTAATGTCCAGCCTCCATTGTCTGCCCCTTGTAATGTTCAGCCTCCATTGTCTGCCCCTTGTAATGTCCAACCTCCATTGTCTGCCCCTTGTAATGGCCACCCTCCACTGTGTGCCCCTTTTAATATCCAGCCTCTTTTGTGTACCCCTTTTAATATCTAGCCTCCTTTGTGTGCACCTTGTAATGTCCAGCCTCCACTGTGTGCCCCTTGTAATGTTCAGCCTCCACTGTGTGCCCCTTTTAATACCCAGCCTTCACTGTGTGCCCCTTGTAATAACCAGTCTTCTTTGTGTGCTTCTTGTAATGTCCAGCCTCCACTGTGTGCCCCTTTTAATATCCAGCTTCCTTTGTGTGCCCCTTTTAATATCCAGCCTCTACTGTCTGCCCCTTGTAATGCCCAGCCTCCATTGTCTGCCCCTTGTAATGACCAGACTCCTTTGTCTGCCCCATGTAATGTCCAGCCTACTTTGTCTGCCCCTTGTAATGTCCAGCCTCCTTTGTCTGTCCCTTGTAATGTCCAGCCTCCTTTACTTTGTATGCCCCTTGTAATGACCAGCCTCCTTTCCTTTGTCTGCACGTTGTAATGTCTAGCCTCCATTGTCTGCCCCTTGTAATGCCAAGCCTCCATATATTCCGTTACTTATCTTTAACGTCTTCTCCCTTCCTCCACAGCGCTCCCTCTCTGTGCAGCTGCCTCTCGCAGTCTGTGGTCACATGGTGCGGAAGTGGTATTACAGGGCTCCTACGGGAGCCCTGTAGAACCAAATTTGTTTGCAGAATGGCAGTGACTGCATAGGTTCGGTCACTGCTATTCAAAGTAACAGGTTTGTCCTATTACCTGCCTGGCTGTTCTGTTCAAAGCCCTGCCGCATATACCATGACATGGACTCTAGAAAAAACAAAACATAAAAAAACAACAACTTTGTCCCGAGAGTCTGATCTCTTGGGAGGTATGCTATGCTGTTCTGACAGCATTGATAGATTCAAAGCTGTTAGAGCAGCATAGTATATATATCATCAGTAGCATCCCTGTCTGTACTACTTCTTGCAATAACCGCTGCTATCTATCTGTGTGATGTGCTCATCTCTGAGCGGATCACACAGCCAACACTTGACACCTCTCTGCAGCCGGATTCCAGGACGCCACCTCCCGCAGTTCAATTTCGGAGACCCGGGCCATTTTTGAAGGGGACTTGCTTCCTTCTATATTCCATCTAGGACATCTGAAACCACCAAAAATAGGAACCTCTTTTATCTATAACCTCCCCCCTAATACTGCCTGCTACTAATTCAATTATTTGGGACAGTGTCTGGTTATATTGGTTCTTATTTGTTTTTACTTATGGTTTTATGTGTATATTTAGTTTAGGAATCACAAGCGCTAGATGTGTTAGGTCTCTTGTTTTTATCTTGTACATTTATAGGTTGGTAGAGCCCATTTCGAATATATCTTGCAGCTTGCATTTAGCGCTGGATGTCCCTTTAACATATTTTTTGTTATAATGATTGTTAACATTGCAAAGAGCTATGTAATCTGATGGCGTTATAGAAATCCTGTTAATAAATAAATAATTCATAAATTCATTATGCTTATTAATGCCCTTGTTGAACAGTTAGGTTGAAAAGATTCAAACTACCTCAAGTAAACAAATGTGACAGTTCTTTTGAAAACTCATTACAGTAGCAGTAGCAGTAGTAGTAGCAGTAGTAGTAGTACAATCATACTAATAGACATACTACACATACAGGTATAATTAAGCTGGTTATGCAGTATACAATGTCTAGTGTCTCCCAACAGAACATTCCTGATATCCGTGTTAGTGATAGATGGCAGAATTGTACAGCATTTGGCCAGGAATTTTTGGAAACTCTTAAGAAAAAACTTGTGAATGGAAAGGAGAATACATAATACTCCAGTGACTAAAGAGTTGTAGAGTTTTTTTGGCCAAAGAAACGATAAAGTTTTGGATTCAAATTTAGATCACAATTATTTTTAATGATGTGATGACACTGCTGACATATTTGCTTCCTTATACATTTGTCCAATCACCTTGGAACAGATCCAGAGTTTGACAATAAAAGGAAATGAGGTAAAAAGTTACACCTGGGCATAACCATGCTGAATATCAGGGGCTTCAAATTGATTTTATTCTTTGCATGCAGGGAGAATACTTTTGCTTTTTGCACACAGATACTTAACAGCTGTTTTCTTCAAATGCTTTTTAAAGTTGAGCTACAGTATCCCTTTCAACTTTCGCTGGCACATTTGTCTTTGACCCCCTCCCCACACCACCTGCAGGTTAAAATGAGTTTAACATGATTCAAATTTCCCTTTTTTGTGACTTTTACTCCTCACTTGCCACCCCCAAGATGATGCCTGTTTACATTTACATGGATCAACTACTCTTTAATTGAGCTGTATTTCAGAAGACCAGAAAAAAAATCAGAAGAAAATAATGATATGTTAATTATTATTATTTCCTTTGATAGAATCACATATTAGCACATTATGCTCAACGGGAATCTCTACAAAATCATGATAAATGCAAAGCTTGGAGCTAAATACATACTGAAAGTATAAGACAGTGTATAGGAAATAATCAACCCTGAAGCGAGTGTGGTTTGTTGGTACAATGGTCTTAATTGTGAAAGACCATTGCGCTATAGCTGAAAGTAAGTAATCTTACCTAACCCTACCCATAACACTTTCCTTACCCTAACCCTTCCATTCACACAACCTAACCCTAACCTTTTCAGCCCTAACACTAACCCTTCAAGCCCTGCAGCCTAACCCTTCATCCCCCAGAGTCTAACTCTAATCTTCCCCTTAAACCCTAACCTTAAAGCAGCCACAGCCATCGCAACTTAATTCTAATGTACCTGCTGCAACCGCCTCTCACTATTGGGAAAGGGAATATAGGTTCCCATTCCCAATAGCAAATTTCTATTTTCAGCCTATTTCATACAACGATACAGCCACCATTCTGCTGTCAACTGTATTATGTTTGAAATGCGGACCCGCAACCGCATCCCCTCTGAAGCTATGATAAAATTATTAAATCAAAATAATTTAATAGCGTTATTAGCTTAGGACACAAGATAATTATGTTAGTGTCACTACATCAGTCATAAATAGATTTTGTTTTTACTGAATAGTTTGGAATAAATTTTGATACATTTTCACCAACAAACCATTGACCATTGTTACAAGAAATCAAAATCCACAGGGCCCAAAGTAATAAGATGATATATAAAACAGTGATGCTAAGGCTAAACGTTACAAATTTCTGCCTCATTTGTCTTTTTTGGCTATAATAAGGGATCGAATCGAGAGTTTAAAAATTGGAGAATATTGGGTAAAAAGCCTACCTGGGCGAAACCATGCTGTATTGCAGGGGAGGCAAATTTCATCACATGCAACCAGTATTATAGATCCAATCTAAAAACCAGGTTAAAGATGATGAGATTGTTTGTGTGCTGAATGTAGCAGCTAAGTATCCTACCTTCGTCTGTGTTGAGTAAAAGTAAATTTTTAAGATCAATTAATTTTCATTGACAGAACTATCTGCCTTGTTCTGGTATGTCTTTCATCTTTAGAGAGCCCCACTCAGAAGATCTTGCCATATGTGAAATCTTAAGGATTTTTATACTTTCATCTGGACAAAATGTGAGGTTCCCTTTTAACAGCATAGGAACTATGTGTTATTGATTTTTTTATTTAATTTGTTAATTGTGGGTGCAAATGTTTTATTAATAATAACAATTATATTTTGTTCATATTGAATTTTAATTACCGTAAGTAGTAGTTGTAATGTAGCCTTAAAATAATTGCAGTCGACATTCCCCAGAGTAGGTCTTTCAGAATGGGGGAAGGAGTGCATGGTTGGCACGTGCCCCACTCCCAACATCTGGGGGTATTATTATATCACTAACAGAAGTGCTCCTTTTTTAGAGATACTACTGTTTGTGATATTATCATATTAACTGGGGAAATACTATGTCATAATAATGAGGACTATGGCAAATTTGTTTTAAAATCTAGGCACTTGACACATGCACACAATTCTGCAAATTTTGTCAAATAAAAGAAATATATTATAGTGTGGTTCAGTTACAGCTTTCCCATTTATATGGAATCTAGATTGTAGCCCATTAGTAAATCATTAATACTTTGTTTACTTACCATTTAACAGCTGCTGGTTTGATACATAGATCAGACAATACAGTTGACATCATGAATTCATTTTACAGGTTGGTCATACACTCTCTCTGTAGGACATTGAATGGTTGACGTCAGCTGCATAGCTGCTAAATGGTAAAAAAAATATGTTAAATGGTAAATAAATAAAAATAAATAAATGCATGTTATATTAATATTTATATATATATATATATATATATATATATGAATCCATAGAAGAGATGGCACTTATACCTCTCTGTCACATAGTGTGCCATATACCTCTCTGTCACATAGTGTGCCATATACCTCTCTGTCACATAGTGTGCCATATACCTCTCTGTCACATAGTGTGCCATATACCTCTCTGTCACATAGTGTGCCATATACCTCTCTGTCACATAGTGTGCCATATACCTCTCTGTCACATAGTGTGCCATATACCTCTCTGTCACATAGTGTGCCATATACCTCTCTGTCACATAGTGTGCCATATACCTCTCTGTCACATAGTGTGCCATATACCTCTCTGTCACATAGTGTGCCATATACCTCTCTGTCACATAGTGTGCCATATACCTCTCTGTCACATAGTGTGCCATATACCTCTCTGTCACATAGTGTGCCATATACCTCTCTGTCACATAGTGTGCCATATACCTCTCTGTCACATAGTGTGCCATATACCTCTCTGTCACATAGTGTGCCATATACCTCTCTGTCACATAGTGTGCCATATACCTCTCTGTCACATAGTGTGCCATATACCTCTCTGTCACATAGTGTGCCATATACCTCTCTGTCACATAGTGTGCCATATACCTCTCTGTCACATAGTGTGCCATATACCTCTCTGTCACATAGTGTGCCATATACCTCTCTGTCACATAGTGTGCCATATACCTCTCTGTCACATAGTGTGCCATATACCTCTCTGTCACATAGTGTGCCATATACCTCTCTGTCACATAGTGTGCCATATACCTCTCTGTCACATAGTGTGCCATATACCTCTCTGTCACATAGTGTGCCATATACCTCTCTGTCACATAGTGTGCCATATACCTCTCTGTCACATAGTGTGCCATATACCTCTCTGTCACATAGTGTGCCATATACCTCTCTGTCACATAGTGTGCCATATACCTCTCTGTCACATAGTGTGCCATATACCTCTCTGTCACATAGTGTGCCATATACCTCTCTGTCACATAGTGTGCCATATACCTCTCTGTCACATAGTGTGCCATATACCTCTCTGTCACATAGTGTGCCATATACCTCTCTGTCACATAGTGTGCCATATACCTCTCTGTCACATAGTGTGCCATATACCTCTCTGTCACATAGTGTGCCATATACCTCTCTGTCACATAGTGTGCCATATACCTCTCTGTCACATAGTGTGCCATATACCTCTCTGTCACATAGTGTGCCATATACCTCTCTGTCACATAGTGTGCCATATACCTCTCTGTCACATAGTGTGCCATATACCTCTCTGTCACATAGTGTGCCATATACCTCTCTGTCACATAGTGTGCCATATACCTCTCTGTCACATAGTGTGCCATATACCTCTCTGTCACATAGTGTGCCATATACCTCTCTGTCACATAGTGTGCCATATACCTCTCTGTCACATAGTGTGCCATATACCTCTCTGTCACATAGTGTGCCATATACCTCTCTGTCACATAGTGTGCCATATACCTCTCTGTCACATAGTGTGCCATATACCTCTCTGTCACATAGTGTGCCATATACCTCTCTGTCACATAGTGTGCCATATACCTCTCTGTCACATAGTGTGCCATATACCTCTCTGTCACATAGTGTGCCATATACCTCTCTGTCACATAGTGTGCCATATACCTCTCTGTCACATAGTGTGCCATATACCTCTCTGTCACATAGTGTGCCATATACCTCTCTGTCACATAGTGTGCCATATACCTCTCTGTCACATAGTGTGCCATATACCTCTCTGTCACATAGTGTGCCATATACCTCTCTGTCACATAGTGTGCCATATACCTCTCTGTCACATAGTGTGCCATATACCTCTCTGTCACATAGTGTGCCATATACCTCTCTGTCACATAGTGTGCCATATACCTCTCTGTCACATAGTGTGCCATATACCTCTCTGTCACATAGTGTGCCATATACCTCTCTGTCACATAGTGTGCCATATACCTCTCTGTCACATAGTGTGCCATATACCTCTCTGTCACATAGTGTGCCATATACCTCTCTGTCACATAGTGTGCCATATATCTCTCTGTCACATAGTGTGCCATATACCTCTCTGTCACATAGTGTGCCATATACCTCTCTGTCACATAGTGTGCCATATACCTCTCTGTCACATAGTGTGCCATATACCTCTCTGTCACATAGTGTGCCATATACCTCTCTGTCACATAGTGTGCCATATACCTCTCTGTCACATAGTGTGCCATATACCTCTCTGTCACATAGTGTGCCATATACCTCTCTGTCACATAGTGTGCCATATACCTCTGTCACATACTATGCCATATATCTCTCTGTCACATAGTGTGCCATATATCTCTCTGTCACATATTATGCCATATATCTCTCTGTCACATAGTGTGCCATATATCTCTCTGTCACATATTATGCCATATATCTCTCTGTCACATAGTGTGCCATATATCTCTCTGTCACATATTATGCCATATATCTCTCTGTCACATAGTGTGCCATATATCTCTCTGTCACATATTATGCCATATATCTCTCTGTCACATAGTGTGCCATATATCTCTCTGTCACATATTATGCCATATATCTCTCTGTCACATAGTGTGCCATATATCTCTCTGTCACATATTATGCCATATATCTCTCTGTCACATAGTGTGCCATATATCTCTCTGTCACATATTATGCCATATATCTCTCTGTCACATAGTGTGCCATATATCTCTCTGTCACATATTATGCCATATATCTCTCTGTCACATAGTGTGCCATATATCTCTCTGTCACATATTATGCCATATATCTCTCTGTCACATAGTGTGTGCCATATACCTCTGTCACATACTATGCCATATATCTCTCTGTCACATAGTGTGCCATATATCTCTCTGTCACATATTATGCCATATATCTCTCTGTCACATAGTGTGCCATATACCTCTCTGTCACATAGTGTGCCATATATCTCTCTGTCACATACTATGCCATATATCTCTCTGTCACATAGTGTGCCATATATCTCTCTGTCACATATTATGCCATATATCTCTCTGTCACATAGTGGGCCATATACCTCTCTGTCACATAGTGTTCCATATGCCTCTCTGTCACTGTGTGCCATACACATCTCTGTCATAGTGTGCCATATACCTCTCTGTCACATAGTGGACCATATACCTCTCTGTTACATAGTGTGCCATATATCTCTGTCACATAGTGTGCCATACACCTCTTTGTCATATAATGTCCCATATATCTCTCTGTCACATAGTGGGCCATATATCTCTCTGTCACATAGTGGGCCATATACCTCTCTGTCACATAGTGTTCCATATGCCTCTCTGTCACAGTGTGCCATACACATCTCTGTCATAGTGTGCCATATACCTTTCTGTCACATAGTGGACCATATACCTCTCTTTCATCCTATTGTGTGTGTGCACAGGGGAGGGAGTTGTATTTGGTGTCTGATCCAGGGCCACCGGGGCAGCACGGTGGCTCAGTGAGTAGCCCTTGTGTCTCACAGCACTGAGGTCATGAGTTTGAATCCTGGACCAGGCCTTATCTGTGTGGAGTTTGTATGTTCTCCTCCCTGTCTGTGTGGGTTTCCTCCAGGTGCTCTGATTTCCTCCCACACTCCAAAAACATTTGGAGTTAATTGGCTGCAGAATAAATTAACCCTAATTGTGTGCGTGCGTGTGTGTGTGTGTGTGTGTATACATTGGAGACGTTAGTATGTAGCTCCAACGGTGCAGGGACTGATGTGAATGTAAAATATTCTCTGTAAAGGACTACATAATCTGATAGTGCTATATAAAAATACTAAATATTTATCCCCTAGGCTAAAAGTTAACATCCCAGTCAGTGTTACAACCTCAATAATCAGGGTATTATCATAAGTTATTGCAAGCAAACATCATCTCAGGGTATTATCATAAGTTATTGCAAGCAAACATCATCCACACTGCGCACTTGCACCTACTGAAGAAAAAACATCCCCAGCAGACAAAGAGGCTTGTACATGTATAGACATTTCTATGTTAACACATTCTTACTGGCCCAGCTGAGTTTGCCTGTTCCATCTACACAGTTCCATCTACACAAGTTCAAGATGGCATAAGCATCAGGGGCCAGATCCAGAGCTACATTTCCATTACATTTTCTAGCGTAGAGTATTTACTATGCACTCCCCTTGTCACTCCCTTCAGCAGTACGTAGTTTAGCCGCTTTATGCTTTTCAAACCCTACCTTAACTTTTCCAAGCATAACTCCTGTTGGCTGTAATAGCTGCATGTACTTATGCGCCTAAGGGTGCCCATAGTACGAAATGCCAGTAGTCTGGTACGTAGGTTCAGAGTTATGTGTCGTAACATCTGCTGCGCGCATGTGCTGTACATACAAAATAGCGTTTTTAAGTCTCCGTCTAGCGTAAATACGCTATCGTACTTAGTTCTGGATCTACCCCCAGACTCCTACAAATTTGCATGGGTGCACAGTTACAGATTTCTGCTATAAGTTAACAAGAATGTCCTGGTCTGAAATTTGTCAGGGCAATACATTTAAAAAAGTGCAAAACATGGAGTTGTAGCTTAAAGGTTGTGAAGGTTGTGTCCCATAATGCCTCTGTGAGCCTCAATGAGCCATAAAGCTTGCTTGGAGAAAGAGTCACTTCAACTGCTGTTCGTTTCATTCTGGGTCAAAAGCCTAGGGTTTACATGTAGTAATTGGGATGGAAGTTGTGCAATATTTCCTTATCCCTGTGCTGACACTGTTTAGTCTGATCTTAGAGTTTGATGCTAGCATCTGAAAAATTGTTTTGACAATATATGTTACTGATGAAAAGGTGGTTTTGGTAATATATCTAAGACAACAGACAGATACAGAAGCTTCAGTGACCTGGACTACTATGCATTTAATATAAAATCTGTGTGCCTTAGTATCTGATCTCAGGATGTTGCTCTCCAACGTTCATGCTTGTTTTGGCTAGCAACCAGCATAGTGCAATAAATCATTTGTTCAGCCAGAAATGATGATCTTGTTTTCTTATTTCCGCTTAGGTTCAGACGAAGAAAGGGGAACTTCAGCTTGGCATAAACAAATGCATGCAGGGAAAACTAATGGCAGTGTAGGACAATCTTGTTATGATCTGCCTTTTGTCACAAAATACCTAAGAAGGCTTTCGTGGAGTCGATACATTCCATTCTTGCCAACATTTCAGATGGAAAGGAATTAACTACACTCCCCCAACATTTTGTGTTTTATAAAGTAAAATGCATCCACAGGCCTCATCGACAAGGTTTCCCTTTTACTAGAAGTATAAAAATCATGCCATTGTTCTGTTTTCTCAGTAGCAGCTTTTAATTTACTAAATATTTTCATGTTTAATTCTTATGTACTCTGTGCATTTGGCATTCATTATGTTATATGAAAATAGTCTGGTTTATGCATTTCTATTATTACTCTAGTATGTGATTGTTCAATAGAAGCAAAATATATATAAATAAAAAAAACATCTGTACCTGCAGTCTCTGTTGCTAGTGTGAGTAATGTTTGTTGGCCCCAGTTGTTGCTTAGCAGCCGGGAACAGGGCCAATCAGTGCTTGGAGTCTTCTCTGCTTCTCCAGCACTGATTGGCTGTATTCTTCAATGAACTGGCAGGAAGAGTTTTCCCTTGTTGGTTATATTTCTCAGTTCCATTGCTCACCTTTCCTTAATCCTCCTTAACCCTTGTTAAACTCATGTACCTGGTCTTTGTATTCTATATTTTATACTTGGCTTGCATCACCTGTACCTGTTACCTTGTTTTATTTCTTGCCTTTTGCTTGGATCTTAGCTGTCTTTACCTTGTTCGTGGTACTATACCTTTTCTGTCTGAACCTTGTGCATGTCGTATTCATTGCTGGAACCTGGCCTAAGCCTGTCTTACCTGCCTATTTCTTATAAATGCTCATTCCTGGAAACTGTACCTGTACCACTATCTGGAATCTACATCTTGTACTTGTAAGCTGCTATTAATTTCATTGGTCTGCACCTGAATTCTGTAATATTTGTGTTGCTTGAATCATGTGCTTCTGTTCCTGGATGTATCCAGTATCTTGTCTGCAGTGCACTTGCTGCCATTCTTACCTGCACTCTGTCTGGTATCTAAGCTATGTCCTGTGACATGTTTTGTCTGTGACCCTGCAACATTGCTATTAAGGTAAACCACAAAGTAAACAGTACTTTCTGTTGTTCGTGCCTCTGTTTCATGCTGTCTGCCTCTGTCCTTGTATTATCTGTCTGTGTGTGGTGTTCCTGTGACTCCAATACTTCTTGTCAGCACTAGGGGTACCTGCTGTCTGCAGCAAAGTTTGTCCTCACCTCCAGTGAACACCAGTGTGGAGATTCTATTCCTCACGATGTCGCTGCAGAGAGATATATTAGCTCATATGTATATTGTTTGGCTGTGATTTGCACTTCGAGTTATTCATTTGAGGAAGTTTTTATTTATTTATTTTCCTCAAGTAACTTGACCAAAGTTGGGCATCATGACCAAACAATGTCCTCTATCCAACTACAGACATGTAAATAAATCTATTCAATTGCTCAACATTGTAAACATCACTGCAATGTTGAGGCCAACATCCCCAATTTCCCCACGGTGTCCTAGGTTATAAACAGACCTCACAGTCAGCATATTTCTCATGTTGTGTCAGGAGGTCAGGTAAGCCTGTTAGCATCATTCTAAAGTAATTTTTATTTTGCCAAACAAGTTCCTGTAGAGCCAAAGCTTGGAAGACAGGGGGCCTGATTCAGACTTAAGAAGGAGATTGAAATTAAGGACCTGATTCACACTTAAGAAAGTTCTAAAAATAAGAACCTAAAGTTACTCCTGAGCAAAACCATGTTGTTTTCAGGGGGAGTCAATTTAATTGTATTCTTTGCATGCAGGAATACATCTTTGAATAGCTTACTGAAAACAGATACTGACCAGCTTTACTATTACACTGTTATTTAGACTTGGGCTGGGAAATATCACCTCTCAACACTAGTACTGTTTGCAACAGATGAAATATGACTCCCCTGCAATCAACATGGTATAGCC
>WWET01000948.1:194090-223483 GCA_011038615.1 Limnodynastes dumerilii
GAACTGAACACAGTTTTCTAGGTGAGGGCGTACCAATGATTTATAAAGGGGCATCACTACTTCTCTCTTTCTGTTACTAATTCCTCTCCCTATGCAACCAAGCATCTGACTTGCCTTTATATTGTTGAGCATTACTGTTGTACAATGTATCTGCTTTATTTGGCCACTATCAATATTAGTAGTTAAAGTTGAAAATTAAATCATTAAATAAAATTACGGTAATTAAAATAGTCAGAAAATATTTTAGACCCAATGAAATGTGTTGTGTCTTTATTTGAATTGTGTATTTATTTCATGGGTTGGCACCATGGGTCCAGGCATCAACCATGTGAAGTTTATTAAGGATTGATACATAAGGACAATTACTATATATCACACAATGGACCAGCCAGTATGTAAAGTAAAATTGCTCATTGCTATGTAAGATCCAGTCACACAGAATTGTTAGTAGCAGGACTGACGGTAATATTAGTATGGAAAGTAAAGTTTTCAAGATGTGTTAATCATTTAACAGAAAGGTAAACCGGATAGCAAGGTAGTTGTAAATGGGGTTGACAATTATTAAGCAGTAGGTTGTGCAGATTGGTAAGCTTGTCTGAAGAGATGAGTTTTAAGGAAGCACTTAAAAATTTGGAGAGTAGAGGATAGTCTTATTGGGCGAGGAAAGTTATTCCAGTGAGTGGGTGCAGAACGGCAGAACCAGGAATCAGATCATTTGTTTAGTGTAGAGGAGAGAAATAGGTCATGTGATGATCTGAGAGTGAGCTGGGATATATCTTCAGATGAGTGAGGATATGTATGTGGGTCTTTTAGACCGCCTATACACAATCTATATAAGGAAAAGATACATAGATAATGCAAAAACTTTACTGCGCATGGGCATTAGGAAAAATCGCTAAACACCGGACGTATATGTTATACGTCCGCTAGTCTGCATACGGCCCGTCATTGACAAGAAATAAATGCTGTTATGTGGGTGGGTATTGATCATGTGATTGATGCAAATCGTGTACTTAAGCCCCGTTCTTGCCTGTCAAAGCTTCAAATTATGCTTTTCCTAGAGATGGGGCGGAGCTTAAAAATGCAGTTTGCGTCATGAAGCCTCATCTATCCTCACTAACTCTGCTTGGACTGCGGGACATTTGCAGGCTTTTCTGGGATACTGTAAGAAATGGACAATTTCGGGAGTGGTCGGCAACCATGCATTAATCGGTATTAGTTCTCTACTAAGTTAAAGGGGGCTGCTAGGTAACCAGCTCAAAGCCATCAACCTAATTATTATTTTGCTTTTTTAGAGTATTTTTTACTGCATTTTTCGAATTTTATGAAAGATTGAACATTAATCTGATAAGCAACAAACGCTGCTTCATTTAATGATAATTAAAAATGTTTTATTGCACAGCTTTAAGCATAATTTTGTGAAGTGTCATTTTTTTGTGTAAATAATACTTATTTCAAAGCAGTGTTTTATCCTGACTGAACAAGCTATTGCCTAAAGCCATGTTAAAGTAAAAAAAAAAAAAAAAATTGGCAAAGAAACAGGATTTATTAGACATAGCATTGGGTTAAACTCTTATGTGTAAGTTAAATTCTTTTTCATGTCAACCAGCTATTTATTTTTTAATTGAGCCGTCATTTGGCAAGTGCAAAAATGATGGATGGATTAAAACAGTGTGTGTATTAGATCTCCTTTCAGTGTTTCTTGCCAGGATATCAAAGTTTTGATCCACTGCAGAGATCTTTTTTGATCTTAGTAAATATTGTAAAACCAGGGTTTAACCAATCGTCTCACTGCGTGTGGAAAGCAGCCACATTGCACATAATACTATGATCCAGGCTTCCACGTCTGATGTCTTATGTACTATTCATTGTTAAACTTAAGGGTACTATGGGGTCTATTTACTTACCTGCCTTATTCCCTGTGAACGAAGCTGCATCAGGTTCACTTAACTTCACTGTGAGCCTGGCAGCTTCCTTCACACTATTTACAAATACTCACCCCTCCTGCGAGGTCCCGCGATGATCCGCTGGGTCCTTGCAGTACTTCTCATTCATGTGATGCATGAATAAAGTACTGCACATGTGCAGTAACTCTCATTCTGCATTTTGAAATGTTTTACTTTTACTTTTTTATTTTTACTAAACTAATATTCTTATGTATTCCGATGGTACCCCCTAATAACAGCTATTAGAGGGAAGAAAAGAGGGGTATATGGGGACATCGCTGGAATACTTACCCCTAAGGACAGCCTGTAACGCCTGAGCTGGCGTTAGTCTTACTGCAGGAGCAGAGTGTAAACCTCCACTCTGTCATTTTGTAAATAATATGCAGTTCATTTTAATGTGATAGGGCCAGTTTTGAAGTGAAAACTTGCACTATCGCATTAAAATGATCTTTGTAAATAGACCCCTTTATATGGAACGTAACTATATATATGGAAGTGATGTACGTGTGAGGGGGGTGTTCTCTCCTTGCAAGTAACGAGCTTAGGATCTGCCTAGGGGAAGCTGCAGCAGACTTCTGGATTCACTCACAATGGATAATGCACTTTACACTGGCTAATCTCTGAGACCTCCTTTAATACCAGTTACACTGCATCTCCTAAGCCAAAACAGATCCAACCTCTGGTTCTATTTGGACCGGAGTTGAGTGGAGCTTCTTAAGTGTGAATCCGGCCTAAAGTCCCACACAGAAGCAATTACATTAAAGGGGCCAGCATTTATTTTTTTGCATGTCTAAACCTCGCCGGTTAGGTTAGGGAGAGTTAGGGTTAAAGTCATGCAAGGGAAGGGTTAGGGCAAGGATCAGGGAAAAGGTTGGGGTAAGATGATAGCTCCGTCTTCATCACTTCGGGGATTGAATGCTTTGCCTCCTCGAGACAAAAGCAATAGATTTCCCAGTCTGTTCATAACTGGCTATGAGAGAATGGCCCTTTCGAATTAGGGTCATGCTCAGCGGAGACCTAAACCCCCCCCAGAAGGTATGGAACCGTGTGAGATGGAACACACACACACGCATACCGCTCAGCAGAGGGGGACTGACACCTGGCTTGGACTGAAATCTCCAGCATGTATAGCAAGATCAAAGAGCACGAGGCAAACACAAGAAAACAGCAGGCAGTACACAGGAGATCAAACATTATAACTGGCAATTAGTGATCCCGGTAGCAAACTATTTAAAGCACACTCCTCCAATCAGCTACCGTGATCAGGCACACCTCCAGGCTGTTGTTTTTTTCTGTAAATAAGCTGTGTTGTCTGTATTACTGCAATCTTCCTTGTTATATGATTACCTTTAAAATAAAGTATTTTAAAAAATATCAATTGCCATTTATATACTGTTTATGCATCCTAAGCACTTCCTATGCTTGCCCTTTCTATTTACTCTCACTCTGCCCTAATAATGCCACTATAAACTGATTTTTAACCCCCATACCCTAATTTCCCTGCTAATATAATGTCCCTTGATACTATTAACTTAAACATTAATTTAAACTTATACTATAAGTAACGACACAGACCACAATGTTGGGAACTAAATTCTATTAATTTAGATGATGAGAATTTGGATAAGCCAAATTATAATTGCTTCCCGAGTCTGAAGTGTCAGATCTCTATCAGCTGAATATATTAATGTGGCTGAGTCATAGGATATGTAGACTTTGAGGTAGGATAATTCTTAAAATGTAGGAGGTAGAAGTCATAAACAAAGAGTCAGAAGGGATATAAAATATAAGTAAAGCCATATCCATTTCTGTCTGGACCACTGAGTAATACTGAGAAGACAGAAGCACAGGAAATAGATCCCCCTTGGTAGGTTTTCCTATACATCATTTTTACTGAGAGCATGGAATTCTTCTTCTAACAGAAAAATGAATTTTCTTGCCTTCTGCCTGATATCCTTTCCCTGAGACCAGGGGCTAGATTTAGTAAAATCTATTTCAAATCGTCATTTGAAATCGCTGGATATCGGCAGAGTTTTTTTCATTTTAAATCGTTGAATTTACTATTGCCGATTTATTTCTAGCGATTTCAAAATTACAGCAATGTCTGACGATTTTTTAAGGGTTTATTTGCCATGATTAAGCTTGTAATCGCGGCAAATGAACTCTTTTAAAATCACCAGACATCGTTGTTGAATGTAAATTTTTTAATAATAGCTGTCGCGGCTACCAATTAACCCTTAGCATGCTGTGCCACCTAGTACTTTATGTTACAGCATGCTTTTGTATTCCAGGGCATGCTGTGACTTCTAGTACCCTAAGTGGCAGCATGCAAAGGGTTAACGGCATGCTGCCGCAACCACAGTGTGACCCACTAACACTACACTACATACATTGGGGCAGTGACTCATTAAAACCTGACCTGTCCCCCCTTAATGAAGAAACACTGTCCCTCCGTTAATATTACACTCTGTCCCTACCTACATATTAACCACTGTCCCTCCCTACATCCTAACCACTTCCGATTACATGTAAAAAATGTGCCTACATTAAAAAGATTTTCATTATATGTCCCGCTCCGCTAACGGACGTATAGACTACATGAACGTACGCCGCTTAGCACGCCCATACTGTACACTTTAAATACAAACCTCCACCTACTTCACGTAAATCGAACGTATTGTTGACTCACGTAAAATTGGCACGCCCAGACATTTATTATGTATTTACGTGACAAATACGTGAATGGCCAATATGTTCACAATTACGCTACACTAATGAGCATATTTTCTATGGTGCGCATGCGCAGTACTTAAAAATAGGTGGTTTTACGTCTCCGCCACACGTAAATTCGCTCACAAGCGTTGTTCTGGATCTGGGCCATTGTCCCTCTGTCTCATTAAAACTTGACCTGTCCCCCCCTTAATGAAGAAACACTGTCCCTCCGTTACTATTAAACACTGTTCCTGCCTACATATTAACCACTGTCCCTCCTTACATCCTAACCACTTCCGATTACATGTAAAAAATGAGTCTACATTTAAAAGATTTTCATTATATGTCCCTCCCGCTATGTTTTTGTGTAAAATGTCCCCTTGTGTTAATACCTAATATGTTCCCCATGTAGGCTTAAATATGTGTACCCCCGTGTGCTAACCATAAATCTAGCCCCAGGTGTAAGGCATTGCTTAAACTATTACATCCATATTAAATAAAAAATACACTCTATGTTTAAAGATTGAAGAAACCTAAAAAAAATGTTACGTATACAAGTTTTTTGTAGTTCTTATACTTTACTAGAGTAGTTTTGAAGTAGTTTTTTGCAAAATACCTGTGATTTATTAAGTAATTATATTGATGTAACCTGCATACAATATGTTTTATGCCTCTGTAAAGCAGATGGAGTTCAGTCACTATCAGAATTTTTTAGTCCACAGAGAGGACACTAATGAATAGATAAAAGGTAGAGGAGATCATACTAAGAAGTTTCATACAAGTATTTCCATGTGGCATTGAGATGTAATGTTTGCTTCAGTCAGTCTTCCAGTCATCTCTGTAGTTTTTGTCTTCCAGAGATGCTTTCATTCACATCTGGCTGAATATTAATAATGGTATTCTTACATAATATATTCTAAAACCTCTATGAATAAGGATTAATCATAAGTTACATTAAATAAGTTATTTATAGTAATAAATTATGAGGTTTATTTACAAGATGGCAATACTCACCTAAAGTTAAAAGATTAAACAATTACTCTGTTGTAGAAAAACAGTCCTACATATGACCCACAGTCATATACACCAATTATTAGATGACCAGCTCTTTTTCATGATCCACTGATGAACACTTTGTTGCTGAGGGTAGCTACCATAGGTGCAAGGGGTGTGGCTTCTACGAGGCGCAGAAAAAGAAAGAAATATACCAAAAAACTGGTGCTTAGGAAAGGAAATACCCACTTAGCTAAATAATTTGACCCTATTAGGCGCAGCTTGGTCCAAAGTTAGTGAGTGACCAGCGCTGCCTAAAAAAGTCAGCCACCCCCCTATACTCACTGAAGCAAGCTTTCAGAAGCTGGGAGCTTAAAATAATGCCCAGCACTCCATCTATAAGATCTGCTGGCAGTGTTTTTCTAGATAGCGCTCAGCACTTATATATGCAGTGCTGAGTGCAGTTTTAAGTTGCCAGACTTCAACAGCTCTTTTTTACACAAAAGGGCCTGGTCCCACTCAGCTTTGCTCCCAGTCCCAACCATATACAGACTCTGGCCCTACCTCCTTGCTATTGGGCCTGAGCCTGTCAACTTCCACCCCTGCTTGTTTGTCATGCTTGGGCTTAATCCAGACTTTCAAGTTGGATACTATCAGATTGCAGAGCAAAAGATTCACAGGGTGTGTTAGCGTTGCGTCAGTTTAAGTACATTGGCCAGATTTACTATCTGAAAGTAAGAGTTAGAATCTGATTGGTTGCTATGGGCAACATCGTCGCTTTACTTTTCTTGCAGCTTGCACTGTAATTCCTGGAAGTATGGAAGTCTGGTTTAGAAAACTTGTGAACTCAGCTCAGCCTCTCAATCATATGTGTTATTGGACCGGGTCCAGACTTATACTGTATGTAAGCTTCCATTGCAGAGGCTAACATATGGAAGTTGTTATTTTAAATTCAGTGCGCTGAAATGTAGGCACTCCCTCATCATTCCTGCATGCGGAATAGATTTCTAAAGTATTATGGCTTAGCCAAGCCCATACTGTATGATTTAAATGCCTAGGCCCACCCACCATTATATTTCGTATGTATGCTGAGTGGGTCCAACCCATGTGCAGAGAATGGAGAATTCTTGGAACTGCGCATGTGCAGTACCAATGCACAGCTGACTTACGTAAGTAGTATATGTAAGTGGTCCTAACTTGTAGATTAGACTGTGCTCAGCACTTTGCCTGGCAGCAGCTGACAGCTGCCTACACAGAGCTCATGTCGGATGGAGGTAAACATGGTGCAAGTTCCCCCTCATCCTTTCATCCAATAATTGTCCAAGAACCCCTTTGGAACAATTATTTGATCTTTTGACATGTTTGCTTTAAATTGGGCCAAAGTAGACGATAAAATGTAAAATCGCATAGTGTATGGGCATTTCACGATAATCATGAAATCATTGCCTATAAATTGCTGGTGACGTTAATACGTTCCTAGGTGTGATTATTCTAATCCCACATGACCCCATTTCAGTTTCCTTCTGTTTGTGTTTCTTCTCTCTTCTTCAGCCATTCCTTCGCCCAACAGCGACGGCAAACCCTCCTTTTTCTCTCCTTCTGCTGCATTGATATGACCATGCATAGAGTGAGCATTCCACGACCTTTCATACACCGATCCATCTCTGTAGAGGGAGCGTCAACAGGAACTTTATTATGACTACTTCCTGCAGTGAACTTTAGCTCTGTTCCATGCTCAGGACAGCCCGTTATACAAGTTTTGAAATAAATATTGTATGAGAAATGAAAAATATTGGCAGGTGTATGGGCAAATGTGATTTTTTTATAGGGATGATAAAAGTAGATGAGAAATCTGAGGTTTTTTTTTTTTTACATTTTCTGGCGATTATCTGGCTCCCCGATGAGAAATCTGAGATTTTTTTTTTTTTTTACATTTTCTGGCGATTATCTGGCTCCCCTCTCCTCTGAGCCCTATAGCAGTTGCAGCCCCTGCACTCTTGTAGTTATGCCACTATCTACTAGGCAGAGATGGGACTAGCGAGTTGTGGGCCCAAAAAATATGCTTTGGCCCTGATGATATCCCAGGTAACCCGGTTTGGAGCTACGGCCGGTGCGGTGGTGATGGCGGTGGGCTCTTGTATCAGCATCGACCCCGGTGCCGCTGCACCTGTTGCACCAATGGTAGTCCCGCCCCTGTTACTGGCATACTGCCTCCTAATAATATGAGCAATAGTGAAAGTCACATGGACCTAGTACTCTTTCTCCATAATATTTCATAATATTTATGATGCTTTATCATAATTGAATGTTTATTCCATATATATATATATATATATATATATATGTATATATATATATATATATATATATATTGCATCAGTTGTCAGTGATCATTATGCTTAATTACACCATTGAAGTAAAAGAAATACATGGCTGTAATGGACCCAGTAAAAGTAATGGCTGCCATACGGTCTAAACAAGCAAAGATTTCACACTGTTAACATAATTAAAATGAGACATTGGCGACTCATCACTGGTATTTTAATAGCATGACTTCTATTCAAGTTTATTTTGTTGGAGTGGTGTAAATAAGAAAGCATTTTGAAAAGTGTTCTGCTTCCCAATTCTTCAAACAGATGTGCAACGTTTTTATTTGTTTTATTGGCAGAAACCATGTAAAAGACTTAAATAGACCCTAATGTCTCTGTGGCATGTAAAGTACTGGCCATTACACATCCTGAATGTCACTTGCACATGTACTATGTTATGTGGCTTTTTTTCTTTTTTGTTATCACAGACAGGAGGAGGTGAGGTAATAAAACATGGTCTGTTGTAAATTATGTGCAGCTTGTTGTAAGCACTTGTAAAAGTAAACAGAATGCACTATGGAATGCATTTGAAATGTAGTAGTAGTATAGACAAAAGTTGTACCACGTGTGCAGACTTCAAGAGAGGCAGACAGAACTTAACGGCCTCTGAATTTAACAGGACTGAGTGCAAGAGAGAAGTTTGGGGAGGGTTAGGGAAGGCTTTTAGTATAATTGAAGATGTAGGGTTGGTTCAATTATGGTTGGTGATGTCCATTTGAATATGGTGCTATTTAATAGCGAGATCATAATGGTTTCTGTTAATATAGATTGATAGCTTACTTTTGCTTTTGAGTATATTTAGTGAGCAGGAGGAAAAGTTTAGGGAGAAATGTGGCTATTTGTTGATGGTTCCATAGTAGTAGTAGTAGTAGTATTAGTTGAACCATTAATCCTCTCCGCCACAATGCTGAATGATTTTCTAGGTGCTGGAATGCTGCTGATTGTAAATCAGCAACCTGAAAATCAAGTTCTGCTGTTTGTCCTCATTAAATATGCTTACAGGGGGAATTGATCTCTTTAAAAATGCAAAAAAAATATGAGTTTAATGTCAGGACAGGTAGGAGTGAAACAGGTATTTTTATTACATGGAAAAAAAATATTAAGAAAGCACTAAGGGTCAATTAAACACACCAGATTAATAAAATACAATTTATTTTAAGCAATATAATGCATACACATAAAAACCACATAAAGTGCAAATAGGCTTTCACTGATATTCAAATTGCAGATATAAATACTATAATATAGCTCCGGAGCTATTGATTGCAGTGAAAGTTATTCTGTTGGGGAATAATTCAAGCTGATGTGCACTTTCACATTAGATGGACTAAACTCAAATGTTGAGTAGTTAAGATAAAGATCCAAAATGTCCTATAAGAAGGTAATAATCCTGAATAGTGCACAGATACAATAATGGTAACAGTTCCCTCTGGGGTTAAAAACTGCCTTGGCAGCTTTGGTAATATATTGGCTTGAAAAAGTCCCTCACAGGAGTGCCAAAAGTGTAATAAATTAATCCACCATAAAAAGTTCAGTGCTAATACAATTCTGCAAACTTGCATGTGTAGTCAGAGTACTAAGGTATCTCACCCTACTTGCAGCTTGTCCTCACGATATCCCAGAAAAACCTTATAGATGCTTATCAGATTGTGCTGAGAGATCTGGTCGTGGATGTTATTCGTTGTGTTGGTGAGTTTAACGTGGACGGCATTTGAACAGCGGGAAAGCATTCTAATAAGATAGATCTGATCAGCTGGAGTCTGTATTTGGGTCGAGTACGCAGCTGATGCTACATGCGACTCCCAGACTACTCCTGTCTCAGATTTAAATGTCCTCGGTACACAATAAGATTTTTAAGTGCAGAAATGTGCAAAAAACTTGGCAAAGCACTCGTCGTGGTGCATTTCTTAATATTTTTTTTCCATAATTCTTTACTTGGTTATGCAGATACCAATTTAAGAATATCGCTCTAGGTGTCGATTTCTTTGCACATTGCTGGTTGTGGTGTTGGAAACCTGGGACCAGATCCTGACTTCTGAAAATGGGGCATTTTCCAAATACTAGAAATGGAAAACAATCTCTTTTTGCACATTCACATGCACACACTGCAATATCAGTACGGATCTGGATCTACAGTTTCTTACATCAATGTGCTTCTTGTGGTTATAAGCGTTAGTGGGTTGGATGCAAAGTGTACAGCTAATTATGCCTTATCCACGCCTTCTAGAAGGGAGTCTGTGCAAGTGAGGGGAGTGGCCTCCATATTTTCAAACACAACTCTGCATCTGGTCCCAAATTATTAAAAGTTAGTGAAAATTTAAATACCAAATGGTATGAAACAATTTGGGGCAGCTGCAAGCTGTACATAGGCTGATGACCTTTGGACGCCATGATGTTGACAGTAGTGGATGCTAGTCAATGGGATGTTCACTTTAATAGGTGGCAGTTACTAGGTTGCTGTCTATATTTGGTGATAGTCACTAGTTTGCTGTCTTTATTTGGTGATATATAAATACAAAAGAGGATGGCGATTATCAGCCAGGACCCAGACATAAGCAGGAAACTCTGGATCCTACTGCTTCTTGATTTTGATTATATCTGTTTTTTGATTATTAACACTTTAGCTATTTAATTTTTTTTGAATTGAAATTGTCATTTTAAATGATATTTTAGGTGCACGTTATAAATGCACATAACAGGGAGGAGGTTTACATGTAAAAGGTTTTTCATGTTCTTTCACAGTGAACTTGACTTAACTTAGGACCCAGACATAAGGAAAAAGTACTGGATCCTTATTGTGTTCTGACTTTGAATGGACTAAATTTAGCACTTGTGGGTAAAACTATAAGAACGTTACATATTGTGGCTGGTTGAAAATGAATAGGAAATAAATACTTGGTTTCAATACGTTTTTGAAAGTGTGTCAAGTAAAGAAAAGTATCCTTATATTATCTATACCGGAATAGGTTTAAAAATCCCCATGTGATTGAAGTACCTCACTGCTTACAAATGTTTCATCACTTACCGATGTATATTAACAAAGAAACACTGAGGAGACAATTTTTAAGAAATAATATGTTTAATGGAAAAGCTTGTTACAACCACGGATGATGACACAAGGGAACAGTTAAAAGAGGAGACATCCATTCCCCGGGCTAAATCTTGAAAAAGAGCACAGTGTGCTTGAAACATGTTGGTGGCTAGTGGTGAGAGCTATCCCTCCGTCCCTGCACTGCCTAATGCCCTTTTCACCCTCTCCCGGTATTGAGGGTAATGGCCTTTTTTTCCTGTATATCGGAGTTTGAGGAGTTGGCATCATCTTTGGAGATGGAGGTTAGAGTGTATTTGCAAGGATAATGGGAGATTCCCTCTCCCGATTGGGGAGAAGATTTTTATTGCAAGCCTTTTATTGAAAAGTATTTTACATATTGAAAGTGAATGGAAGATCCAATTTTATGATATTTTTATTTGAAGAATTGTCATAACAAATTTAAGAAATTGAAAATAAGACACCAGGGATAATTTTTTGACATTAAGAAATGGTGAAAGAAAGATAAAGAAACCTTTATTGGCAGAGCATACAAGAGATGTAATAGGTGAGTGCGTTGTAATGATTGGTGAGAATCCTCTGTAGAAAACGTGATAACACAACAGAAGTTGCCTGTTGCTTCTTTGTTACATGTTAAAAGCATAAGTTGGAGATCAGAAATCCAGAGAGGAGAGCCCTGGAAGAAGGGGAGAGATTGTTGTCAATGCTATAAACAAGAGATAGGGAACGTGAGTAGGAAATCTTACCTATTATACTCACCGGTTGTTGTTCATACTGCACCAGGGAAGATTTTTTCTTTTCTGTCCTTCTGAGGGCTGTTAGAAGGTTAGAAGAAAGAGTAAAAAGGAAAAGATTAATGCAGATGAGATGCAGAATGAGAGTGTGAGTATAAGATTGGCAGTATCAAAACTCACTGTGTATAAGGGTAATGCACAAGGATATTCTTCTTGTTTCCTGGTTTCTTTGAGGTTAAAGAGAAGAAGAGAGAAAAATAAAATGACATTTGGAGATTAAAAGAACTTTATGAAGACTTTAGTGGTGGACACTGAGTAAACTTTACTGAAAGACTGTTAGTAATCTTTGTGCTGATAATCTCCCTCCTCTTTTGTATTTGTACATTTTTCCATACATTCTGTTGTCAGGTGTTTGGTTATATTTGGGGGGTTATAATTGTGTGTGAGCCTCTGGAGGTGGAATTAAGAGCTGCAACAAAACAGAGGAGCGCATTTTTTTTGGGATACCTATACATATTTATTTGATGATAGTTACTAAGTTGCTGTATTTATTTGGTGATAATCACTAGGTTGCTGCCTTTATTTGGTGATAGTCATTAGGTTGCTGTCTTTATTTGGTGGTGGTCACTAAGATTCGCTGTGCATTGCATAGTGATCATTATAAATTTATTGTATTATGACGAGATACAACTCACTATATGTTGTATTTAATTGTAACTTTTATATAACACTTGTTCTGGTATTTATTTTGCCCCACTTAACTCACACATTATATATTATCACTGCTCTTATTAAGGTTCTTTATTCTGTTATAATCTCATTTACATTTCTGTCTATAGTTGATTTAACCCTACGTAAGGCCTCTTACATATTTTTTTTTCCAGGGCCACTTTAAGTTCCCAATCCACCCCTAGTTGGGTCATATATATATGTTTTTAAATTGAGACCTGACTTACCTCAGGAGGCACCCCTTAAACCCTTCAAAATAGCTGCTGTGGAACAACATCCTCTGCTGCTCTGAGACATGCCCACAAACAGAATACACAAAGTGGAAGTTGTTCAGATCAATTATAGGTAAATGCAAACAGGTGCATGAAAGTCAGAGGTAATCTGCTTTTGGTTGCCCTATTTAAATGCCTTCCCCCACCCACTTTTATTAACTTTTATTAACCTTCTTACAGACTACTGGCCTTCTACACTATCGAGCTACCCCTTCTTATGGATGTCACTAGGCACGGAGATGTATTGGATTTCCTTGCATAACATCTGGCTCGCACATGTGCAAATTAAAAAAGATGCCAAGATACGCATGTATTTAAGAACATTATTAAGTGTGAATCAGGGCCTCTGTGTGTTAAGACAACTTTTTTATTTTGTTAATTAACATTTTTGAGTTTAAGATTAAATTAAGTTATTATAGACATAAAGGGGCTGATTCAGAGATGCGATTGCGAAAAGATCGCAAATATACGCATCTAATGTTAAGATCCTAGCAGGTTCCAGCCCACTGCATAGTAAGGCCTCGTACATATTTTTTTTTCCAGGGCCACTTTAAGTTCCCAATCCACCCCTGGTTGGGTCATATATATATGTTTTTAAATTGAGAACTGACTTACCTCAGGAGGCACCCCTTAAACCCTTCAAAATAGCTGCTGTGGAACAACACCCTCTGCTGCTCCGAGACATGCCCGCAAACAGAATACACAAAGTGGAAGTTGTTCAGATCAATTATAGGTAAATGCAAACAGGTGCATGAAAGACAGGGGTAATCTGCTTTTGGTTGCCCTATTTAAATGCCTTCCCCCACCCACTTTTATTAACCTCCTTCTTACAGACTACTGGCCTTCTTCACTATAGAGCTACCCCTTCTTATGGATGTCACTAGGCACGGAGATGTATTGGATTTCCTTGCATAACATCTGGCTCGCACATGTGCAAATTAAAAAAGATGCCAAGATACGCATGTATTTAAGAACATTATTAATTGTGAATCAGGGCCTCTGTGTGTTAAGACAACTTTTTTATTTTGTCAATTAACATTTTTGAGTTTAAGATTAAATTTAGTTATTATAGTCATAAAAAGATAATACGATCTGTTATAAATACTCAGAGACTGCACTTTTATGCATTTTGTTATACAAAACTTCTCTGTAATTTGAACATCTTAATAGATTAAAGTAGGAGCACAGTATCCCATACATTATGTAAACGTAATGATTATGTCCATGCCATGTCCATGTTGCATATAGATTTTAGCACTTTAATATTATATGTTTTTTTAATTAAGAATGGTTTGGGTGATTAACGTCCATGACAAGATTTATTATTGAGTTACTCTCATCTCTGGTCTGTGTACCACAGCTGTCTAGTAAATACCAAACCAAACGGAAAACAACTAAAGAGTCCACCACCTGTGTGAAGATTTTAAATCAAAGCATTTTTAGTTTAAGATTATTAAACCTTTAAACCACTTGAAGAATTGTTATACAGCGGAATACAAAGATTTAAATATGTTGACAGCTTTTTAATTTAACTTTTACTTACTTAATCTTACTTTTGCTTAAAGGACTATTTCTTTATTAATATATGCCTAAATACTAATAAATAAATGTGTTATAAGAATTGTGACACATAGGGCCCAACTTAATTGTCTGCATCTATTACAGTAGAACAATCAGCGGATTTTAAAATCTGAAAAGTAAATACGCAAAAAAGCCACCACGATCAGACTTCATGGTCAAATGAATCGGGCTCATAGATCCAGACCTACAGCCACCCAGGGAATTACAGCCGACTCACCCGTAAATTCCCTGTTTTGAAGGTTGTGCGCATTTCCAGATTTCCCGCCTGCCAGCGGGGAGTGCACGGGGTGTGCACTACCTTGAAGAATTGTTATACAGCGGAATACAAAGATTTAAATATGTTGACAACTTTTTACTTGAACTTTTACTTACTTAATCTTACTTTTGCTTAAAGGACTATTTCTTTATTAATATATGTCTAAATAATAATAAATAAATGTGTTATAAGAATTGTGACACATAGGGCCCAACTTAATTGTCTGCATCTGTTATAGTAGCAATCAGCGGATTTTAAAATCTGAAAAGTAAATTCGCAAAAAACCCCCCACGGTCAATTGAATCGGGCTCATAGATCCAGACCTACAGCCGCCCAGGGAATTACAGCCGACTCACGCGTAAATTACCTGTTTTGAAGGTTGTGCGCATGCGCCCAACCTTCATACGGTGGCGTAATGACCAACTGTTACGAAAAGAGAAGGCTTTCCCTCCCTTTACGCATGCTGTATATCCGCAATAGTTAGGGTAGTGGTGTGTAGGGTAAGTGTCCAGATTTCCCGCCTGCCAGTGGGGAGTGCACGGGGCGTGCACTCCCCGCTACGATGACAGCCGTACTGACCTCAGGCAGTCATAAGGCGCCCATAGGTCTGGATCATGCCCATACTGTATAATGTTTGGTAGGAATTATACCAACTCCAAATATAGATTTATTCTAGAATTACATACACTTTAAATGCCCCAAAATATTTTATTACATTTATCTTCTGCTATATGCTAATGCTGACAATTACAATAATAATAATAATACTTCTGGAATCTGTAATGCCTTAGATCCTTGCCCAGTTGCCCCACATACCACCAGACAGGAGTTTGCGTATTACCAGTGGTATACGTAACATTGGTCGAGAACCCCTGGGATAAAATATTAGTTTTCAGTGCTGCTAAAGGATTAATAGAAGTCACAGCTTCTAGTTCAATAAATCAATTACAATGCATTTAAAATCATGGAGCATGTTGCATGGACCTTGGGCTAGATATACTAAACTCCTGAAATGGAAAACTAGATATGTTGCCCAAAGCAGTCAATCTGATTCTAGCTGACGTTCTCTAATATGTAATAGGAAAGTGGGAGCTGCGTAGAATCTGATTGGTTACTATGTGAACAATCTCAATTTTCCCTGTTCAGAAGTTTAGTAAATCTAGCCCCTTGACTGGTGTGTGGTTTGCAGCCTAGAGGTCTGACTCCACTGCATTTATTAAAAAAGTTTATACAAATATCCAAAAGATTATGCAAATGTTTTCGCTGATCTGACACCTCTTTGTTCAGAAAGTTTTAATTTGCTCATTTTAATAGGATACATGGGACTTGCTAGGTCCATCACCTTTAGGTCCATTATTATTAAAACTAAATATACACTTAATATAATGAAATTCCAATAAGTTATGTAAATTATTTTAATGAGACAACATTATTATAATGTATTCAGTAAGTAATTAAACTGTTGGAATATTTTTGAATGGCATGTGCACAAATAAAGGAACCATACTGAGCTGGAAAGCTATAAAAGAATTGATTTGCAGTTCTTCGCTTCAAAGAATTCGGAAGCTGTGGGTTAGTTATTATTTTTTTTGGAGGGCATAATGTGCAATTCATTACTTTATCCAGTATTTACAAGAGATGTGAAAGGGTATAATTAAAGGCAGATTAAGAGTCTGTTAAGGATTTTCTAAACTGGACCTTCAAACATGTAAAACTTTATTAACTTAATTCCTGAATAAACTTTATTTTGTGAGTTACCTACTGAAATTTTTCAGATATTAAAACCATAACAACTAATCGTAAATAAGAATATATCTGATAGAGGGACATCAGCTAGTCAAATTACATGATTGGTTTTAAGAGAGATTTAGGATCATTCAGATAATTGTGCTACTCCAGTTGTTTAGCTTTCATGGGTACCTATGAGTTTCTGGTACGTTTTGGATAGCCTTCTCTCCCATATGGTAAATTGAAAGGTTTTCCATTACTTAGTCAGACATAAAGGCTGACCAGCCTATCCTTGCTTGCAATTGGTCTCACCTCTCATGGCAGCTTATATTGAGGAGCTTGTAGAGTGGGACTTGCAGGGACAGCCATTTATAGACCTAGTCTATGTGATCCTGGCCCAGGGGGACAGAGTGACTTAAAAGTGGGTGTGCCTGCTGGATGCCTACATTTTAGTCAGCTTGGTTAGCACCTCATGCAATTGCATGGCTCACCCGCCCCTAAAAAAAGGCCTTGCTTGCAGGCATGCTTAGAAGACTATGGTCATTGCGGAAAAAAAGAAGAAGGGTAGCATAGCATGGTGTGGCAAAATGAGGAAGAACAGCAGTGTTCAACCTAGGGAATGTAAAAGAACTTTCCAGCATCTGTATTTTTGGAAGAACAACTGGAACAAGTAGGTGCCCAACACTACTGCACCATTGGGGATTTGAATAACTGTTATGGGAACTGGTATTATACTGTGGGATATTCTGGCATCTGGTAGACTTATGTACGTTAGGCTCCACTTTTCATAGGTACTTTTCTACACTTTTCCAAGGTTCTAGGCCCCACTCTTTATAGGCACTAAGCCTCTGTGTTATACAGATGCTTAGTGCCTATATTTATTTATTTATTTAAAGAGTACAAAGCCTTTATGGTGTCTAAAAGTACTGGAAACCAGACCAACAACTAGATCAGGATTTTTAAATCTTTCCTCCGGAAAAACCCAGAGGGAAGCCATAGATTTCTGCAAGAGGCGGAGCTTAATGATGTGATTTATGCATTAAGCCCTGCCCCTGTCAATCACTCCTGTAATCTCTAGTGTTTCAGGGGATGGGCAAGGTTTGATGACATCATCATACCCAGTCCATCCTCAGTAACTCTAGGGAGTACAATAGATTTTGATCACTGGTGGGGGTTTTGGGAGCTTTGCCAGCACTCCTGGAATACCGGGAGATCTGCCCGAATTTTGGGAGTCTTCCGGTTATTCCGGGAGAGTCAGCAACCCTGCTCTAGATACAAGACAGAGATGAGTGGTATATTCTCTTCTAGAGAGGACCTCCGTCCCCACCATTGTTTTTACCTTACAGGGTCAATTATATTGAGTGGTACCTGGTACCATATGTGCAGTATTTATTTCTGGAGTATTATCTCCTTTTTTTAAATTTACTACAATGTTGACAGTTGCTCAAATTTTCATAAAACAGCCATTCACATTTTAGCTTTCTTTTCTATAGAAGTTATCAAAATAAAATTCAACTTTTTTTTTTCATCATTATTTTTTAATAAGCATCATAAGGAATTATTGGGGTACAGAAAAAAGGGGATACAGGGAAACAAATTGCACTGCAGTAATATATTCCAAATTATACAGCAATCACAAATATGGCAGCTTTGTACAAAACACAAAGAATGGAATGAAAAAAGACATTTTGAATTCTACAACCTACAGTATGCATAAAACACCTTCTCAGTGATCATTAATATATATCTTTAAAAACATTGTTAGCCATATTTCTGGTTGCAATAGACCATCATCTGCTTGGTGGGTTTCTATAAAAGAAAGAAACGCAGTTCTGCAATCCACAAGCCCCTGCGTTACCACCAATCCCACGTTCTGAGACATATTCTGTCCAAGGAAACCATCAAACCTGGATCACTGGCATTCTCAGATCATTAATGGAGAATCAGGCAAAACTATTAGGCAAATGCAGTATAATTGTGGGATAAAAAAAAACCCTCTAAAGAAGGAAGAAGGAATACAAAACCTATTAGTTTATGGGGAAAATTTAGATTTTTTTTTTTAAATGTGCTAAATTCTCTAAAACATATATCAATCATGTAAAAAGGTAATATTCAGGAAATAAAATATAGGTATTTAGCCCCCTTCCCCCATATAACATTAAACATACATTAAATCAATGATAATGTTATTTATTATAATGTTATTCTTGCTATACCACTGGCTGTAGAACATCTATCACTACTGTCTCTGTATTATTTGCATTAATTTATGGTATAATTCTGCTGCCAAAGGACATAATTTGCATCCTTTCTATTCCCGTTGTAATTCATGATAATTGTTATCTTTAGAAATATTTATTTTCTTCTTTCTTCTTTCTTTTCTGACGTTGGATACTTTTGATGAACTCCACTCTTATGTTGATAAATGTTCCCTCATACAATTTAGAATTTATGGCCACTAAGTAGGCTTTTGTTAGGATATACTGTCGTTGGAGTACTTGGTCGTTTGTCACTAAGGTTAGTTGGGCTAGTTTGTAGAAAAGTTGCAGTAAAGTTCAGTACAAATGAAATGCTGCAGACTGATTTCGAACTAATAATTGTGAATAACTAATGAAGGTCCTCATCCAGATCTGATCGTATGCCAGCCATATTTGTGTGTTATACAGGCCTTATCTGTATGGAGTTTGTATATTCTCCCCATGTCTGTGTGGGTTTCCTCTGAGTGCTCCGGTTTTCTCCCACACTCCAAAAACATACTGGTAGGTTAATTGGCTGCTGAATAAATTAATCCTACTGTGTGTGTGTGTGTGTGTGTGTATGTGTGTGTGTGTTAGGGAACTTGAGTGTGGCTCTAATGGGGCAGGTACTGAAGTAAATGTAAAATATTCTCTGTAAAGTAATCTGATGGTGCTATATCAAAGCATGTAAATAAATAAATAATTTGCCAATGCGCATGCTCAGAACTGAAACGCATGTATAAGGTACCTATCCAAACCCCAGGGTAAATGGTGGCGTATTGGTTTGCATGCTGAAGGCTACTGCATGGACATAAGTGGGTGGAGCCATATAGTTAATGAGCTGACCTCTGCAACTGCACCCGATCCACATCCATTGAAATGATATATATACTGTACATGGGTGTGGGTCTCTTTTTTCGAAAGAGACGTTTTCTCTCAGGCAA
Organism: Limnodynastes dumerilii; assembly: GCA_011038615.1. NCBI lineage: Eukaryota > Metazoa > Chordata > Amphibia > Anura > Limnodynastidae > Limnodynastes > Limnodynastes dumerilii. The sequence goes on from WWET01000948.1 coordinate 213,641, forward strand.
AATCGAAGTGCCTGAGAAATCGATTGCTTCTGCCTTTCTGAGGAGAAGCAATTGATCATTCCCAGGCAGAGACGTATCTACCCCTTGGCCAGGATGGCACGCGCCAGGGGCGACAGCCGAAGGGGGGCACTGCCCAGCAATTCCACACTTGGCTAAGAGATATAGTGTTACCTAGTGCAGCACTGGTCTGGAGGCAGACTGCGGCTGGATGCTTTTAAAATGAGGGCTGGCTGGTTGCTTGTCTCTGCCACCGTGGGAAGTCTCAGCCACTGTGGGAATTCTAGCCGCAGTCCCGCTTAGAGGACACGGGTAAGGTAAGAAAACCTGAGGGGGGGGGGCCTGGAGGCACATGATGGGAGTACTAGGGGAGACTTGAGGCACATGATGGGAGTTCTGGGAGTAAATGGTGGTGGGGCCAGTCCATTACTTTGCCAGGGGCGCTGGACCCATAGATACACCCCTGTTCCCAAGATGTAGCAATGAATGGTGAGTATTTCTTCTCCTAATCCCTAGCCTAACCCTGCCCTTACATTACCCTAACCCTCTCCACAGCCTGACCCTAAGACCACCGCACAGACATTACCCTAAGACTTCTTTCGCCGCAGCATAACCCTAAGATTCCCTTTCCCGCAGTCTAACCCTAAGACTCCCCTTCCCACAGCCTAACCCTAAGACTCCCCTTCCCACAGCCTAACCCTAAGACTCCCCTTCCCACAGCCTAAACAGTGCAACAGTGTCTGCGGTGGTGCGACGGGTCTGCGGCTGCGTTTTTTGAATCAATGAATGTATGCTGTAAGGCGTTCATTATGGAAACTTTCAAAATAGATATATATTTTCGAAATACAGGCAGACGAAAATGATCTTTCGGCTGCTTGTATTTTGAAAATGCAATTTTGTTATCGGAGACTGCATCCCCTGTACACACACACACACTGGATAACAGTAAAGCGCTTACAAGGCTGTGCTTCTTGTACTGTGGGTAGAAATGGTTTCTGTTTCTATAACACAAGGAGGCCTTTTTAGCTGCATTGTGGTTACAAGAATGTTGAATTTATTGTACAGTGTTCAGAAGGATGCAGTCTGTATTGTATGGTGGACTGTGTTGTTGATGCTTACATGGATACTATGCTCTATTACCTTTAATGTTAAATTGTTAAACAGGTGGGCACAAATATAAAGTTTGCAAGTGCTAAGCACCCTAGCCCTGGCCCTAATTTTATTATACTTCATAAACTTTATTTGACCTCTACTTTGCACACTACGGTCTTCAACTTCTAAACTGTGCCTTGCATGTGTCAGGCCCTATGGATGACAATGGAATTACGTACAGCATGTACGTAATTTCCCTGTCTAGAAGGTTGTGGGCATGCGTACAACCTTCTTATGACGCCATAAGGGTCAGCGTACATAATGTATGTTACGTACGCCGGCTCTTACACTAAAGGGGCTGCCCCCCATTACGAATGTCATATGTCCGCCGTGAAGGCGAAGATAGACTTGGTAATGAAGGGACAGGGAGAGGTAAGACCTGTTATTGTATGTGGCTGTAAGGCCGCTTACATGATCGTACAGCTCAAGGTAGGAATCTGGACACGTAAGTGCTGGGGGCGTGCACTCCCTGCTCCGAGGACAGCCGTAATGTGCTTGTAGGTCTGGATTCTGTCCGTTATTACTATATTTAGGCCTATAATCTGCACTCGTTTCTAAAATCATTTTTACCAATAGACTGCAGATTCAGCACATGATCCTTCAGCCACCCTGGAGCAGCAAGCAGCTGGTAGAGGTTCCCTCTCCTCTGGCAGCACTTCAACCCATCCTCATATCCCATCCCTTGCTGAGCTCATAACCCCAAGCATGGCAGATCTCCCATTTTCTCCTTCCACACCCCCCCTTCTGTCACCCCTTCTTCTCACCGTTTTTCTTTTCCTCCTCTTTCTCCCCTCACACTCTGTCATCTTCTCTTGCTCTCCTGCTTTCACTTTCCCCTCTTCACATTTCTTTTGAGGTAGAGCCTTTTGCTTTTTATTCTTTTCCCTCTTTCTGCTCTTTATCCTTCTCTGAATTTTTTTTCTTTACCCCCCAGTTCTTCACCCGATACCTTAATTTCTTTTCCTTTCTCAAATGTTTAATTTTAAATCCAAAGTTATTTCACTTGATCTTTGTTCTGATAGCAATGGTCTTATGTATTTTTCTCTTTCTTCATTGACAGGAACTCCATTTTGGCTGCAACAGTCTCTGGCGCCATTCTTTTTTATATGTCTGCACAATAAATGATTACAGTCTTTGTGCACTCGCCTACTGTACATCATTGTTAAGCGAAGAGGATACAGACGTTGATGTTCATACATTTTTAACATTTCTCTTTTTTAGTTTTGTTTGTTTTAAAAAAGAAATGGTGCAAAAATAAGAGCACTGCTTTTGAAAATATATTTGTGTGTTTCAAATGTATGAAAACTGCATAGAGATAGGTAATGCAGTTTTAGTATAAAATGAATGTTTAATAAGTTTGGTAACTGTGTTCATTTGGATAAAAATCCTAGAAATACACAAGGATTAATGGTAAAAGTTACAGTCACATACATTATATAATAATCATAAGCATGTGACAATGCAATTCAATAAAACTCCAAGTGCCAGTTATTAAGCAGCAGGAAAGGGAAAGTAGACATATTTCCCATAGCAACCAATCAGATTCTAGCTAACATTTTCCAATATGTCATAGGAAAGTGAGAGCTAGAATCTGATTGGTTACTATGGACAACATCTACACTTTTCCTTTCCTGTTAGTGGCACATATACATGCTTGTATACAGGTATATGTAAAGTTTCATGTGTGAGACAATATAGTTTACATAAAACATTCAATATTTTTGCAATTATATTTTATTTTATTTTATTGTTCATTTTTTAAAAGCTTTAGTGAATAGGAAAGATCATCTCATCTGAGACCAGCGTTTCAGTTTCTTTTCCCCCTCACTATTGCACACCCATAAAATAATAATGATTTGAGCGATTCCCTCATAATGTCTTTGGATCAGCGATTGATGTTGTGATACTTTATCTTTGCTGTATGTCTTCGCCGCTGTCACCCAATCGTTTCATATAGACGCTGGAGTTCACATCTGGGACCAGCTGGGCTAAATTCCTTGTGAATGAAGCAAGGTATCGACCTGAAAGTAACACAATATAGCGTTACATGAGTGCTAGAGCTGGCTGGGATTACATTTATAGACCAGGAAATGACTGGATCCAGAGTTTGAAAATAACAGGCAGAAAATTACACTATATATTTAAGCTATATTAGGATCCAACGCTATGTTATTCTGTATAATATTGCTCAAGCAACCTTAATAAATACTAAAGGTTTGAACCCCCACTAAGCACTCATCCACATAGGCCATTAATAAGTGTTTGATAAGAATTTAATAACAATGGGCCTGATCCAGACTGCCAATCTGTGCATGCGCCGGGCAGATGTTGTCCGGCATAAATAGGGAAACCTGTTCCTTAGGATCGCGCGTCCCTAACGGTTGCGTAGTTACGGCGAGGGGGCCGCTCCTTGCCGTAAGCTACGCTATAGTTAGGCAAGGAAGGCAGGGGGGGAGGTAGGGTAATGAGGGCGGGAGTGCTGGGTTAGGACACTTACGCTCCTGTGGCCGGCGTATTTACACACTGTTACGCCGGCTGAAGTTAGGGTAGGCTTCAGCCAGTGTAACAGTGTGTATTTACGCCGGCCACAGGTGGAGTGTCAGGGGGAGTGCATGCTGATACACTGTACATTAGTATGCACAGCGCATTGGCGTAGCTCTGGATCAGGCCCATCATAAGTATAAATATTATGAAGATGTTTCAGGTAGATCTGTCCGCACTTAACTCACACTTAACTGTGAATATGGTCCAAGGTCTCCAAATAATCCATCCTAAAGAGAAAATGCTATTTATTCTTAAATAATTGCATAGAAGGGGGTCTGTTTGCACCCAATGTTGTAATATCAATTTTCAGGCGGCAGCACTCATACTTTATACTACTTTATGTAGAAGCCTTCTACCACCCCACTCTTCCCGTTGCCCCTGAGACAGAATGCCAATATTGCCCATTCTGGTGTTAATGGTAAATGACAAAATAAATGATGTTCCACATAGGCTCTAACTTGCATCCAAAACCTCCTCAGTAATGGGCATTGCCACAAACAAATAAGTAAATCAGCTTCAGCCGATCCACACTTAAGGCAGTGATGCGTAGTGGAATTCCCCAATTTATATGATCCATGGGGAGACACATAACCTCTATGATATATGTTAAAAAAATATTTCCCAAAATAGGGTGGAATTCGTCAACATACATGACTTAATCAGTGATTTCATTATCATATTGCAGTTAACTGCAGGGAAAATATTTCTGCATTTTGATTTCCCGAAGCTATATTACATGTTGAGGAAGGGACAAACTAAAATATTTGACAGGTAAGGGATGTTACATGAGCCATTTTGTAAAGGAACTGTGTAACAAATCATATTTCTCTCATTTATAGTGTCAAGTATTGTGTGCTCATTCATGATGTGTTCCTAACTCACCTTGATGCATGTGTTTCTAATATGTTACCACACAGCCACCTATGATGGATTGCCTTTGTATCAATCATTTTTGTGTCAGATGCAAACCTGATGATGATAGACTTATCTCCTAAACTGATAAATTGATATAAGGTATCGGCCTATAAGGTTTTTAGTCCACATCCTCAGGCATGTTGCATGGTGTCTCGGAGCTTGTCTTTGCGGCGACGTTTGAAGTCCTGCCATCTGCAAAGTAAAAAAAATAAACAAAGAGACAAATATTAAAAACCAATTACATAAACCAAACAGTAGTGAAATTTAGATTTGTCATAAATAAGAGAACTATACCTACCTTTTGAGGATTTCATGCTGGTTCCTTAGGATGGGGGGCCAGAGACTCCCTGATCGACACTATCCTGCTGGAATGATAGAATTTGTCCATCACAACCTGCACCAGCATGACATCCTCAGCGTGGCTGAAGTCGAACTGGTGCCACTTGGAGGAGGAGTCTGCTGTCTCCCAATCCAAATCATTTGCGTGACTGAATTATCAGGTTTGTTTATTTTACAATATATATTTCACCTAAGAACAACAAGAGGTAACAATAACACAAAAGAATGGCAGTATATTGCCAGCAAGTCTGCAAGATGCACGCAAGCATAACGTCATGCCATTATCACATAAACATATATAAATAATTAGTAATAATTACAAAACTATAAGTGCATCAATAGTTGCGGGAATTTGTGGGATCTGCATTGCAGATTTCTGTTTCATGAACAAATCTGTTCTAACATAATATTTGGATTATTTATAGTTAATATTGTGAAAATTAAGTAAAACATTTTATTTAAATAAGCAATGGCTTGTACATAATTCTTCTTACTCTGGGAAGTAACATAATGAACACAGAACAATGCAAGTTTTACTACAAATGCAATCCAAGTAATTTGCAAAAGTTACACTTGCAAACGCATTTGAGATTGATCATGATGTACAAATACACTAGTTAACGTTTTTAGCTGTTTCCACGTACTTGAATGCTATCCAGAAGTTTGATGTATTTTCAGCGCATCTTTTGGCATAAATACATGTTTGAGAGCAATTACAATCTCATCCAGACATTATCTAGGCGTTACAGCCGACTTTGGATACGGAGTAAATACGTCACACATTTTGCATGTAGATGGTGATCTGATGTGATCCCGGGTCAGTATTTGCAATTCTGCACAATTTATTGTATATGGGGAAGGTCTAAAAATCATAGATATGCCAAGTAACTTTTAAAATGTACAATTTTTCTTATACAAAGGGAAATAAACAAATCACCATGTCAACCATAGTATTTTTTCCATTAAAATAAAAAATAAAAAAATCATTTGCATTTACAAAAAAAAGCAAATATGAAAAAGAGTTTCCTTTATCTAGGAATCTCCCACATTATGGGATCAAGAAGCCTCCTGAAGTTTTCAGTTCTTATATACCGTATATACTCGAGTATAAGCCGTATCAAGTCTGTCTCTCTCCCATGATGATGATAGACTTATCTCACTTTTATCTGGATTATGCTACACATTTCAACTTCTCATAAAATCTATTTTACTGTCTATAACTTCAATATACTTCAACTGAAAGTTATCTTGTTATCTTGAGCACAAAATAAACAGATAGTAGTATGATGATAAGACAGTGTGTACCTGTCCTAGAGTAAAAACAGCTGCAATAAAACCTGTGTATGATCAGTTTGCAGCTTGGTTGTCTTTTCTTCATTTTAAAGTTCATCTGAATTTAAAAAGAACAGGATATATTTGCAAATGTGAGCATGTCTGTCAGTGTGTGAAAAAAAATCCAATCTAAGTAGGACCTTCTTTTTCTGAAGTGCTGCAAATGGCTCAGGTGTTGCAGGTAAGAAGCATCATAAAAGGGTTAAGATAAAGCTGGTAAAGTGTTAGACTTTCCATTTCTGCAAGCTTATCAGTTGTATTATTACATTTAAAGTCCTCTTCTATTTTACAGATGCCTATGCATTTTTTTATGGGCCCGACATTACATCCCATAATAGTGGATAATTATAGTGATAGTGGGTGGGTCTCTTTCATTATATGTCTTTAATGTTCATTCCATGTTACTTTGAGTTTCCTGGGAGGGGGGGGTCTTCCTATATGGTTGAGGTTTGTCCGATGTTCTGAATTTTGAAAGTGAATATGCTGGCACTGAAATGCCACCAGCGTTCACTCGTGTGTTTTCTAGGGTCGTTACTGTAACTGCTGTCTGAATGATTGTAATGCCAACATGTATGGCATTATAATAGCCCCAAATCTAATTCCTAGCCCTAACCTTAATCTTAACACTAACCCAAATCCTAACCCTAACTCCTAACCCTAAACCTAACCCAAATTCCTTACCCTAACCACTAACCAGAGAAGCAGTTTAAATGAAAACATTCTGCAGTGCACTTTTGCCTAAATATATTTTTTCGAAATTGTAATTGTGTCTAAAATGATACATTGTGCTGGTGGTAAAATTTAGCTGTAATTCAATTTAGCTTTGTGTAAGTAATATACAATATTTTGTCTTTCATTCTGTTTAATTTATCCTCTTTTTCTTAGGGATTATCTGTTTTTTTTGTTGAAAGCTTCTATATATTTATTGTCATATTCTTTCTTTAGAAATTGTTGTTTTAGCTATTTTACTATTTGGACAATTTCTCCTCTAGCTGATAAATTGGCTGGAAGGCACCTCTCTTAGCCATCTCAGATGGAGATCTTGGATAAAAGATGTTTTAGTGCATAACTTATACTCCTTTTTAAAGATAACAGGCGTTCAGAGGTTCCATTTTTATTAACGTCTGCAAATATATGCACGCACGTAACAAGCCACCACCCATTAACACCCATGACACTCGCCTCTCACGGCTGTGCAATCGTAGACTTACACCTCCATAGAGCACCTCTAACTTTACGTGTGTACTTACGTGTGTATGATTCTATGTAACCGGGTCCTCAAATGCTCATTTTAATCCCCCCCCTCACCCTCTTTCATGTAACTTTTCAGGCACGTATTTTAACCCCGCCCCTCCATACATATGTCCTCAATTTGCGATCACATGTTCGTGCCTAAAGCACTTACATGCGTATATTCTATGCAACGAACGTAAATAAAGTTACTACTCATGCGCAGTTAAAACGTGCCTAAAAATATGCACGCAAGTTAACGTGAAAACGGATCTGTGAACACGGCCCAATGAGATCAAAGCATTACATTTGCCCCAGCCAGTGGGTGGGTATAAACATAAAACACTTTTCATTATGTCATAAAAATACAGGCATAGTTTGGAGCAAATTTGTATCCCATTTTTGTAGATAGAGTTTTTCATTAAACCAGAAGAACCTCTCTATTATTCTGGTATATCCATTCTCTCCAACTTCCAACTAATGTCTCTTAAACCGTTCTCATTATTAATAATGGTATACATACATGTTACATTGGCAGTGACCAGAATATGTCCCTTATTCTGATTGATCATTTCAAACTCCCTTATCATATGGCCTGTATCTTTAAGGAAAGAATTTGTGTTATCATCTTGGGCTGTAACACTGAATCTATAATTTGAGAGAGGCTGGAGGAAAAAGTTACCCCCCAACACAATGTTTCTTCCTGGGATATTTGTAGGCACTTGTGTATCTTGGGGAAGATACAGGAAACAGTATATGCCCTTTCCTTACTGCATCTCGATATGTAAAATTGTGTTCCAACCCCCCTTATTGGAAACATTTTGGGCCAGACATACTACGCTGCGGAAAAGTAAAAGTGCAGATGTTGCCTATAGCAACCTATCAGATTAGTTAACTAGTAAAAATCTCCACATATCGCCGTAGTTGAACGTCAAGGGGCGAGTTTGAAATTATGGTGATTTGTTATTATAATTGTGGCGAGTTTGTGTTAAAGTTTGTGTTTGTATTAAAATAATGTTAAAGTACTGAAATTTTTTTTCAAAATAAACTCGCCGGTGTTTGCATTAAACTTGCCAGTGTTTTCATTAAACTAGCCAGTACTTCATATGTACTATATAAATGCAGGTCAATACATAAATAAAAAAAATAAATGGGGGGGTTAGTTAGCTTTAAGTCCATTGCTGTAGACAACAGTGACTTTAGTGATGTGCTTTGCAACAGGGTGAAACCTGTCACACTTGTTTCCTCTAGCAAAGGCTTGTTCCATAGACAATTGTAATTTGAAGCAGTGAATCTTATTGATCCCCTGTGATGAAGATTCACCACCAGAAGCAGTAGCTGACCTTTTGCTCCTGAATTTCTTAATGGCAGCAGCACGCACTACAAAAATTAATGCAGGATGAGAATGAGGATGATGATGAAGATAATGATGAAGGTTTTGCCAGTGGAGATTATTTGTGCTGGGACCTCTCCATGGTTCTGATGGCAGCTGATGCTGGAATGCTTGTTCTGACATATGATTTTACAGATTTGGATAAAGCAATTGCATTAAGTCACTGCAAATAATGTAACAAGGAAGAGGTTCCTAGATATGTAATGTCCTTGCCTCTACTTACTTTGGCACTACACAGGGAACAGATGCCTGACAACTGTTGGCAGAATTTTGGTAAAACTATTTCCACACAGAGCAGGTGGATTTCTTGCTTCTTTGCCCAGGTATGACAATGAACTTATCCCTGGTATAATTGGTTGGCACTGGTACATGACTTTCTTTTGACAAAAACTACATCATAATGCAACTTTTAGTTGTACCACCATCATCATTAGTATCATTGGTGTTTCACTCTGCCCATGAATCTGTAAAGTTGGTGAACCCATAATTTCTTCTTGGGGCTTAGTGTTTATTTTGGGAACAGATATTTCTGTTTTAGCGGTGTCAGACACCTGCTTCAGGATAAGAGGGTGGTGCAGAAGATACATGTCTGTGTTTGCAATGGCTTTCGCACTGGGGATTCTAGTGTGTGTAAGAAAAACTATCAGGAAGAGCACTACCAAATATAGGCCATGATCTGAGCCTTATCTGCATGTTGTGTATGATATGTTGGCAATGTGCAAATTTTTAGAACCAGCTTTTTCCTCATACTTTGTACTAAGTTTTTGCAACCTATGGATACAAATTTTTTTGTTTTTGAAGTGCCCTTTCTAACCCTACTTCTCTACTTCTAACCCCTGTACTCTTATGTAAATATATATATATATATATATATATATATATATATATATATAACCAATATAGTCTAATAATTAGAACCAGTCAGCACACAAAAAAGTAAC
>WWET01000948.1:230126-240891 GCA_011038615.1 Limnodynastes dumerilii
TATATATAACTCTTAATATAAATCAATGATTTCTTTGATTTCTTTAAGTATTACTTTAATAATGTTTACTAATGTTTTAGTTTTAGTTTTTTTTATCTGTATGCAGTTCTTAGGTAAACAATACAATAAAGATCCTTTTTATGTTACAAATTTATGTTTTTTTAGCTGAATTTTTTTATTGTAGAATTCACTGTGTATTTTTTAAAAGTTTGATATAAAACTAAATGTTCAAAATGAATGACTAGCATGGCATGATACCAGTAAAATTTGCCAGCTCCAATAGTCTGCTATTTGAGCTGTAAATACAATCATTATCATCATCACAGAGGCGGAACTAGTGAGTTGTGGGCCCAGGTACAAATAATATGCTTTGGCCCTGATGATATCCCAGGTAACCTGGTGGGGAGCTTCGGTGGTGCAGCGAAGATGGCTGTGGACCCTTATATAAGCATGGGCCCCGGTGCTATTGCACATGTTGTACCAATGGTAGTTCCGCCCCTGCATCATCATCATCATTTGAAAGAGTCAGTGACAGCTAGCGCTGTGTCCTCCCCATTCCACTTTAGCACCACAGAATAATTATGCAACCTCTTCTACTACTTCTACTACTAACCACTCCCAAGACCCCAAAGATTCAAGATGGTTCACCCTAATTCCATAAAATTCAACGTTCAGTTATTAAAATGTGATCCATTCATGTTTTTTGGGCTTTACCCCAGTGTCTCCAACACTACACAAAGAATTTAAAGCATTCAAATAATGTAATTAATGTGAGGCAAGTCCCATCCTGATGTATATGGCAACAAGCACCAAACTTGATAAAAACTCAGCATTATCACATTAACCTAGACAGATTTAAACAGGTGTAGTCCACAATTTCAGATGCTTCTTTTTTCAAGTCCCAACTTGAACTTCCTCAGGTGCTATTTGTAAACAATAACACATGAACTTGATATACTTGGATAAAAACTTGTTAATATAAACAAATCATAAGATTTTTATTAAGCCAAATAAATCATCCCTAACAACCAATCAAATAATTTATCTGACAAATATATACCATAATTATATTGTATCAAGCCACATAAATTAGACCTATTATAAGTAATTAAAGACATATCATGCAAAAGCATCATGTTCATAACATTTTATATATGCTTTGAATATTAATATCATTGGTAATGCAAGTGAATAATTGCACCATTAATTATAACAGACTGTGTTGACACTGTTAAATGCCAAATATCTTTTATTGTTAAAAATGTCATTCTTTTTCAACTTCAACTGTAGCCTGCTAGTGAGGTTGACTGGTAATGGCATACAGAGGTCAACTTCTGGGAAGCTAATTTACGGTAAGTTCAAACAATACATACAATGAAAAAAGGTATACCTAGGTGTGGGTCCCCATTAAGAATGGCCCTATTTCGAACTGGCTGGGATAGCAATTGCTTCTGCCTCGATGAGGTAAGCCTAAAAACTAACCCCAACACTTCCCTTAATTCTGACCCTAACTTTCCCCTTCAAATACCCTAAACCTAACCCTCCCTTACCCGCAGCTTGACCCTAACCCTACCTTCCCCGCTGCCTGACCCTAATCCTCCCTTTTCCCTAGCCTGACCCTAATACTCCCTTCTCTATAGCTTAACCTTAAGACCCCCCTCCCCACAGCCTGACCCTACTGTTCCCCTTCTATGGCTCTAACCCTCTCTTCCTAAGAGCCTACCCCTAACCCCTTTCCCCAACACTAATAGTACACAGAGAGGATACTCACCTTTGCTGTCAGCGGTGGGTCTGCAGCGGGTGCGTCAGGTCCGGCGAAAATGAATGGGTGAGTATGCCAATCTAAAATGGCTGCCATTCGAAATAGTCTTTCAGCTGTCTCTATTTCTAAAGGTAGTCCATTGGAGTGGGGACTCCCACCAACTTAATATGTAACGAGGCATATTACACAAGTATTAGAAGGGCATATAGTCAGCACTTAGACACTTACATGCTTGTCTGACTGACCACCTATGGCAAAATAGCAGTTGGTGGTTGGAGTTAATGAACTTAAACAAAATATAGAACAAATAACCTTTGCACTCTTTGAGGTCAACACAAGTTCTCTCATATTTGCACAACCACAGATTGAGATGTATGCCACCTTCTTTGATTAAAACACAACTCTGGGTGAGTTATGAAGATACCCCACAGTGGTAAGAAACAAACTTTGCATTAACCTTTTGCAATGCTGTGTGTACCTGCTTCTAGGAAGAATGTAAGACCAAAAAATAGATAAGGAAGAAGACTTGACAATAATGGAAAACAGGTCATACTAATGCTCCATACCAGGTAGCAAGAAGTACATTTGGCAAGGTTGTTGCCATCTCAAATGGATTAGGATATTGTTGGGGGTGCAGAATCGTGCAGGGGTCTGAAAGTATAGGGGTGAAAATAGCTCCTACCTTAAAACGCTGATATCAAACCACTCTGTGTCCTACCACCAAAGGGAAACAGGCACAAACACAAACTTCTAATAGTGAATGCCCAATAGTGGTGACCGACGATCCAGGTCCAACAGCTCTAGGTTAACAGACCTGAAAACACATAAAAAAGAAGAGAGTAAATACCCTATTAGGCAAGTGACAGCTGAATTGCTCAGACTTGTGTGCCATCCCAACAGGTAACATTACTTAATGCGTGTTTTTGAACATCCCAGTTCATAAACAAATCAGGGATGCAACCTACGATAGCCTTGGAAATAGCTACATCAATTTTAAAGGAATGTGTACCCTGAGGAGAAGCATTGAATATACTCTTTAAACACTACAGAAAATGAATACTTGGTCAACATGCTTCTATTATTATGTGAAAGCCAGTTTGCCAGTTTGGCCATCCATAAGTAGCTTCTGGTCAACACCAAAGGTCAAACATCAAAGTTGGTGCAGGGAAGATGAAGCTTAGCTTCTCCCAGCTCCTATTATTTTATGATACATGCCAGTCTGAGAGTGATTTGCTGGTCCAATGGTCTTAATTTAAAAAAAACATTGTACTACAGCTGAATGCAGACTGCAGGCAATTGCTGCCATTTTAAAAGCAGTGGAGATGTGACTACTGGTGTTCCGAAGAGTCATCTATGTCAGCCTAAGTGTTTTAGCTAACCCTACCCTTAACACTTTCCTAACCCTGACCCTCCCTTTCCCACAGCCTAACCCTGACCTACCTCTTCTTCAGCCCTGACACTAACCCTACATACCCCAAAGCCTAACTTAAACCGTAAGGCCCAGGTAGCATGTCAGTGCACAGTGGTGGTGAAATGGGGACCCATTAGAAGAGGACCAGGGGCACCACCAAAGCGAGTTGGTCCTGGTGACTGGGGAAAGGAAAGATGGATTGGGAGGACAGAGAGGAAAATGGGGTGGGGGGAGTGTATGGATTGGGGGATGAAGGTTGAGGTAAGAGTGAAGAGATGGATTTGGGAGAGGAAGGTTGAAATGGGGGAAAGAAGAGATGATTTAGTTAGAGGGATGTTGAGGTGGGGGTGATGGGAAGTGTGCAATTAATATATAATAAGTATAATAAAATAAAAAAAATTGTATTTTTAAATACATTCATAGAACGTCTATGAATAACCTAAATTTACATTATAATGTGCAGCTCTTCCTTTAGCTATTCTCCAAAACCAATCTGCAATAACATTGGCGGCTAGGGGGCAGTGGTGTGTGTGATGGAGGTTTTAATTACATAAAAATTGTTCTGTAATTACTTACTTCTGCGAGTGTGTCACTCAACAGCTTTGTGGACATTTTCCAGCAGCTCCAACTGTCTTCTCCACAGGTCAGACCAATGCTTTTGGTGATGGTACAGCCTGTGGGTGATGTTTAAACGGTGGAAGATCCTGTCCTGTGCGGTAGGCTTGTCATATTTATGTGATTGTGTAGCACACATTAGGCCTCTATTCTTGCACCTGTAAACTACATACCTACATCAAGCCTAATTAGGGAATGAGCCTCAGGGAAGGCCTCTGGGACCCTGAAGAACTCTACAGTTGGGGGGAGGCAGGCATCTGTGTACTTGTAGCTGGTGCCAACATGCTGCAAATACATAGAAACCCATTAGCCAATTCTGGCCATGCTATATTTGCCTTATGCCTTAGTTGTTGTCAGAATTTTATTTATTTATTTATTAACTTATTTTTACCAGAGCTTTCTCTTATCCCTAAAATGTTTTCTTGATAACCTTTACCTATACCTTGTATAGACCCAATCTGTGAGTCTGAAGACTTGTAACATAAATATCAGAAGGGTATAATGCAACATCAGATAAATATAAGATGGTGTCTTTACCATTCTTGATGATGCTGCCAGATGCTAAGTAGACATATTGATCCAACAGATTGGGAACTGGATTGGGAGCATCAGAGAGGGGCATTTGTGGTCTCATATTTTTCACTCAAAAAGACATGCAAGGCTCAGTTACTAACGGCATGCTTTTCTCCTGCTGTCATTGTGAGGTGTTTAACTTTGGGACGTGCATGGCATTTATGAGTCACAAGAAGTATTATTAAGGTTTATTAGTAACAAAGTAATGTAACCTAGCATCTCTTGCCATTGAAGTAACCAGCACCGGCATAATGGTAAACTGGTAAGGAATTTCAGAGGGTAGCCTGTGTCTCTGTGGAGAAAAAGGTAGGGGGCAGGGGGAGGGGAATGCCAGTCCTGATACTGGAAGATGGCAGATGGTAAAGTCCACTGAGTTTGTTGTGAAGAGTCGACTTAATGTAAGGACCCCAGTGACCCAACAGAAAACAAAATAGTACCCTGGCTAGGCATAATAGAGGGTTATGTTTGTGTTAAAGACAGACAGGTAAAGAAGACAAGTAACCTGCTTAAATTAGGGAAACCCTGGGACACTCTTAGGTTCTTAAAAAAAAAGGTTGAGGTGGAAGGGGAGGGAGCTATAAGATAGGTGCGGATACATGCTTATAGCACACCTTCTTAAAGCTTTCCTAATTGTGAATATGGTTTGTAGTGAGTAGGCAGAAATAGAAATAACATCAGTTATTTAAGTCTAGCTGCATTTTTCTGCTATAGCTCAGTCTGTGAATGATGATCCATAATTTACTTTTGGGAAATAGGCCATAAGCAAGTTTTGTAAGTTTCTGTTTCCAAGTAAACCACCTGCTATGTCGAAAGAGAAAATGCATTTTTAGTAAATGAGTAAATGTTTGGAATAGATAACATCAACCTTGAACTAGATAAATATGAATCAATATGAATCGGATATCATTTTGAAATCCCCTAGTGGAGAATTACTTTGCTTAGTTTGGCTATAATTTCAGGGTTTAACAAAGTTCAGCGATATGGTTTATATAATTTAAAATCTTATGTTAATGTCTAGAATCTTATCCTACATTAAATATCCCAAAACTGATTCTGATTTACAACACAGGCATTTTCACATTGCTAGGATTGGAAAACGGCTCATATTGGTAAATGGCACATTCACATGCACTACATTGCTGGGAAGTTATTCTGGATCCAGAGAATCCAGCTTCATCCTGGTATTAATTTTGCTTGCAGGGAACTGAGAACTGGAGGAACTTACACTCTATGGGCCTGATCCAGAACAACGATGTAGCGCTGAGCGTACTAATGCTCAGCGTTACATCGCTGACTCCCCCCTGGCACTCCCCCTGTGCGGGCGTATGGCCCCTTCCCTTCGCCGGGTGAAGGCTACCCTAGCTTCGCCCGGCGTAAGGAAGGGGCCATACGCCCGCACAGGGGGAGTGCCAGGGGGGAGTCAGCGATGTAACGCTGAGCGTTAGCACGCTCAGCGCTACATCGTTGTTCTGGATCAGGCCCATTGTGAGCATTTATTTGAACAAACTGTTTTTACACTTTTTGTGAAATAAAACAATATTGCACTAGGGCCAGGTGCCTTGTCCTTCTTTTCTTCCCCCCTCAGGAGACATGCAGAACAGAGACACAGAAGTATAGTGCCTGTCAATCTGTTACCTGGAAGGAGGACGAGCAGCTGCGATATCAGCTGACCAACAATACCTGAAGGAGCAACACATCGGTGCACGAGGAAGACGCTAACACCGGGGAAGCCAGGAAACCCATGGCAGAGCGATTAATACCTCTGAATCTATCTCTGCATCTATCTCCTAATAAGTAACAAGGACTTCAGAACTGTGACCTATCCTCTCTGATTTATCTATTACCGTGTCATTGCGCTCTATCTACAGACTTATACTTCTATTGCATACCACTATTGTTATTGGGTTCCATAGTAACGCCGGGCAACATCTGCCCGGCGCATGCGCAGTACGGCTATGGCCGCCGTACTAGCGACGGCGGCCGTAGCTCAGGATCAGGCCCTATGGGAGGGGGTTATATGCACATTATGCAGTAAGGGTGGGTTTAGCTCTTACGTACAATGAAGTTTTCAGGACCATCCCCATTTTATTTGAGGGTTGTGTGCAAATCATAAGGAAAAGTTGCGGGGATCCGGCATGGAATCACAGCAGAATGACAGCAGAGTTCTATATCCGGTCCTAAATCTCAAAGGCAAATTGCAGCATTTTCAGGCATTTGCCTAATGAAACTGGTAATCATGTAAATAAATGTAACAACACATCATCATGATTCGAAGTAAACACCCTACACCAGTGGTTCCCAAACTGTGCGCCGCGGCTCCCTGGGGTGCCGCGACGCTCTCACCAGGGTGCCTTGGAATGTTTCTATTTCCTATTGTATTGTATTCTATTTTTGTCTTAGGGGTGCCTTGAAAAAAATATGGAGACCCTAAGGGTGCCTCGAACTGAGAAAGTTTGGGAACCACTGCCCTACACAAAGAGATATCAGATCCATGGCACCTCGCATAACTTCTAAAGATAGATCTGATTTTTGTAAAAGGTAAGTCAATTGTTTTAAATTAAGTGACCGTAGTGTACAAAGTGTACAAATAACAATGTTTTTACATGCGCCATCCTTCATTTGCAGGATCATCAAAACTGCAACCAATTTGGAAATATACATGGCAGGGCCCGTGCTAGGGTGTTCAGCGCCTCCCTGCAAACAGTAATTTTGCGCTATATGTTTTACAATTTAACATGTAACACCAGTAGCCTTCATAGCATCCATGTAAGAATAATAAAATACTGAACACATTTTTGTAACCACTCATGTCATTACTGAGACTTTATTTATAACCTCTGATGTAATATCACGTCAGAGGATCTCGTGTCAGAGGGTATAAATAGGGCCCCAGTAATGACATGAGTCATTTGCCGGAGGGACCCAGAAGAGGATGGAGCTTCTCGTGTGCCCCAGCTAGGAGAAGAGGAGGAGCCTGGCAACATTGATGACAACTAAAATGTGAGTATTACTATAATTTAGTATTACTTTTTATTAAAATAATACCTTTTTTTTTTTTTTATGAATGCCAGATTATTTTTATTAATATAATGGAAGAACCTTATTTAATATTTAAAATAATGGGGCATGCTGCCGCTTATGGTACTATAAGGCATGCTGTGCCTTGTAGTACTATATAAAGCAGCATGCTAATGGTTAAATGCATGCAGCGGTATACATTTTTACTTTTGAAAACATTTACAATAGTTTTTTAATTTACATTTCTTTAAAATGTGTTTTTTAATAAACGTGATTGTCGCTTTACTTCAAAGCGACACTCACAATAGGTGCTTTTTAATGATGCTTATTTAGGTGTTTTAGCTGTGACTTTACTAAACAACGCTTAGTAAATTCGGCGAATGGTATAGAGAACATTGAAAAAATCGCCATTGGCGAATAAATTCATGGTAGTTTTTAAAAAAGATATTTGTCCATTAGTAAATGAGGCGAATACAAAATCACAGGTTAAAATCGGCAAAAATGGCGATTTTAACCAAATTGCCTTTAGTAAATTCGGCTCTTAGAGCCAGAATTACTAAGCTGCAGGAAAGGGAAAAAGTGGAGATGTTGCCCATAGTAACCAATAAGATTCTAGCTCTCACTTTTCTATAACATATTGGAACATATCAGCTAGAATATGATTAGTTGCTATGGGCAACATCTCAGCTTAGTAAGTTTGGCCCTTAATGTTCAGGGTATCTGATTACATATATAATGCCTTTTTAGAGCGGATGGACAATAGTCATATACTACACTATGATATTATCATATCAGATTTAATACTAACACTAAAAAACAAAAAACTCTAAGTGCCGGTAATAACTAATGAAAAACGTGCAAGTCCAAAATAGAAGTGTTTACAAACTGGGTGGCATGGCTAGGCCATTAAAGGAGTAAGATGCCGCAGCGTGACCTCATCTGATAAATTTGACACAATCATCCTGAATTAATTGCGCAAACTCAGTCCAATGTATGTGTAGGAGTGCAGGCGTGTACTGGCTCAGCAGCGAGTACCTTGTGTGGGAGGATTCACAAGATGCTGTGGGAATCAGCGCCAGCTTGAACTATTGTGGCCTCTCGCTGCTGGGGGTGTCTGGAGCAACAGCAGACGGTTGGCCCAGCTGACTGCCTTGTTTGTAGAGATTGGAGGGCCATCTGTAGTACACAGATTATGTACCAGAGGAGAGTACTCCCCCAGGGAAAAGCGAAGGGTGGGAATGGCCTCAGTGGAGACGTGGAGAACCATCTTCCCCACAGAGCGATGGGACATAGAGGTGCCTCTGGTGCTGCCTTTGCACTCTGTCCAAACTGCCATATAAAATCTTTGGGGTCCTGGTCTCTGCCTTTAGATTGACACTGTTTGAAGGGCCCGAGCTGAGGAAGTGGTATCTTGGCATGCTTGCTGCAAGCAATATTAACCTGCACTTCTGAAGGCGTCCATTCTATCCATTCCAACCTGCTCCAGTGGCACATATTCTTCTGATTCATGTTGCAGCTTTGTATATTACAGAGTCTGTGTGAATGGCCGCACAAGGCAGAGGAGTCCCCTCTTGCCTCGTGCGAGAACAAGTCAGAGATGTCCGCCCTCACCTGCGTTATTTTCATTGGCAACAGAGCCATTGGCATGTCTAATCCACAAGACCGCAGAAGGCAGTGGACATCCAACAAATTCGCTCTCTAAGCCAATGATATGCTCCTCTTTCTCACAGACTAGTTGCTCTCTATTCAAACTGCTTTTAGTAGTGGAGGAATTTGGACACTTTGTGAGATTATGAATTAACTGGAACAAATCCAATTTATTTCCTCTAGGTGGGATTTTTCCAGTGGACACGGTTAGGTCTCACCAATGTCTTCACAGGTATATGTTCTCGCTGGTTTAGAGTTCGGGTCCGCTTGGGTATCCTGCAGAGGAGTAAGGATGCCAGATTTGCACTTCCAAATTTAAGGTTATATTACCTGGCAGCACAGCTAAACCAAGATATTAGCTGGGTAGAAGCTGCTATTGACGCCACTTCCAGGTATTTCCTTCAATGTTGGGGAGGCTCTCATTGGTTTTTTATGCAAAACTTGCTGGCAAGTAATAGGTTAATAGGAGGAGCAGCGCATCTGAAATAGGCCAGACTGGTGTGGAGAGTGGCCCACACGCATTTAGGAGGAGAGGGTTTGACCTCGAAGTGCCACTATGGGACAATTCAGCGAACTGGTGTCTCTGCAGAGGATGTGTGTGGGGAGTTTATGGTGTGAGGGCGCTAGGCAATCAATATGCTGATGGTGTCTTTAATTCATGTGCCCAGATATAGGAGAAATATTACATTTCATCTGCCATTTTTTACTGCTACTTGCTTCTCTGGCTTGTCCTGCATTCAGAATTCCAAGAATATTCCCTAGAATAATATCCTTTCCTCTTTAATCACTGCTCACTGACCTGTCCCTGAAGGGTGCCATATAAGAAAAATATTCTATTTTGCATCTTTCCCAGACTGCTGACTTATGAATGTTGAGGGGGAAGAGGGAGGAGTATGTGGGAAGTATGGAGTAATAGGACTGGAAGAGAGTGATGACCTCAACCAGATATATTACGTTCTCTTTATGTTTTCAACAGATACATTATATTTTGCATTGAGTGTACCTGACGCCCCAATGGTTACTCCAGCTGTGCAGGAGGGCGGATGACTGTTAGCCAAAATTTCCAAAGCGTTCTTTTGAGACGTGGGCTTCCTGGTTGGACTCCACATACTTCCTTGGTATTGTTCCTCATGTTCCACAGATCAGTGCAG
Organism: Limnodynastes dumerilii; assembly: GCA_011038615.1. Taxonomy (NCBI): domain Eukaryota; kingdom Metazoa; phylum Chordata; class Amphibia; order Anura; family Limnodynastidae; genus Limnodynastes; species Limnodynastes dumerilii. Next base: position 240,304 of record WWET01000948.1, read on the forward strand.
CACATGGTAATGTCAATGTTAATGTTGATGGCATAGTTAATGCCTTTAGTGTTGCTGATAATAATGCATGAGCTATTCTGCTGTCAATCGGTATGTAATCCTGCTCTGGGAACTGCTATTGATTTACGATAACACATTAATTACAACTACTGTATTGCTTTTAATTAATAGAAAGTGACAGCATTGGGTATGGCGTCACCAGTTTTACACATTAATTAACTGCTCATAATGATATGTTAAGTGTGATACTGTGTACTCTATTTCACTTTATGTCCGTGTTTAGGCTTTTGTTTGTAGATTTTTTTTCAGAAATAATAATTGGGGGAAAAATACTTGATTATAAAAAAAAACTGTTCACAAACTAAATGTTGGGCAGATGAAGATTTTCTTTAGTTAAATAAATCTTTTATATAATCATATAAGGAAAGTAACGATATGTCAGTCAAACATATAATTAAGTTTATTTTAATAGACCAATAAAATCTAAATAATAAAATAATTTATTAAATATCCATCAAGCATAAGGATTAACACAGAAAATCTCTCTCTCTCTCTCTCTCTCTCTCTCTCCATCCCCAACCTCACATA
>WWET01000948.1:255630-284987 GCA_011038615.1 Limnodynastes dumerilii
TTACGCCCGCCATCCTTGCGATGGCGGGCGTAGGTCTGGAACAGGCCCATCATTCCTAATGTAATTATGGATTTCCACCAGCAGGACACTACTTTAACATATACATAAAAAAGATGGCACTGAGTGGGCCCCGAGGACCTCTAATAAATCTAATATAAAGTGACTAAGAGCTAAAAAATAAATACATAGATAATGTGCAACTTCCTGCAAGAACACTAAATAACAGATTATCTGTTGAAAACCAGGTGAAAAAACTAATATTAATTTAAACAAAATATTGCAAATTGCTAAGTGATATTAAACCAACATCAAGTTGTCTGTGTAGCCAGCAAAGAGAGTCTGTCCATCAGCTATTTTATCAGAGGTCCTCCGCGCACACTCAGTGCCATCTTTTTTATGGTTTTGATTTCATGGTTTGGTATATAGGACCCGATTCACACTTAAGAACGCGATAGGTTCCTAAATATACGCAACTAATAGCAATGAAACTCCCTCGGCACACCCCCGGTTTTCAGGTTTTTATGTGACTTACAAATGCCATAGGGCTCCCTTAACTGTATGTTCGTATTTGAATGCGTAGGGATAGTACTTATTAACTTAACTGCATAACCGCGCCTTCATTTGCTCATTTAAATGCTTCCCTCCACCCAAATCTGCGTATCTGCCTAGGTACTTATTCATGGAACGCCTATTCTTGCGTATGTTACTAGGAACCTAGAGACTTTAAGTTCTTAGGGCCATATCCAGACCTACTATGGTACGCTGAGCGCTTTACCGCTCAGTGTACCATCATTTCCCTCCCCCGACACTCCCCCTTGCCTGAGCGTATAAACAGTCGCTTACGCCGGCTGAAGGCTACCCTAACTTCAGCATGCGTAAGCGACTGTTAATATGCTGGGACGGCGGCATTGATACGTTAACGCCGCCCTCCCAGCATCATTACCCTCCCCCGCCTACCTGCCATAACTTCAGCAGAGTAACGCTGGGGGACGACCCCTCCAGCGTTACTACGCTGAAGCTATGGCGCATGCGCAGATCTTCTTTTTAGACGATCTTACGCGTACGCCTGGCGTATTATCGCTGGGCGACGGGGGCCTGGATCAGGCCCTTAGTGTATAAGAACGGAATTTGCGTACCTAAGTCCTACGTTAATAGCGTAGAAAAGTTACTAAGCATGCTCAGTGCATCCGTTCTTAAATATACGCACCTAAAATCATAAGAATTCTTAAGTGTGAATCAGGTCCATAGTGTGGATTATACCAGCACTTGAGCAGGCTGCAATTTTAGATTAATTTACACTTCTTAAGCGCCAGTTGGAATACACTTTACACTACTTTAACATATGTTCATATATTCGGTATCGGCCCCATTTAAAATAGGACTGATGCACAAAGGCGGATTAGAAGTAAGGGCTTCTGAGAATGAACCTATTGCGAAAGGGCCATTCTCTCAAAGCCAGTTCCAAACTGGCTTGGAAAAGGATTGCTTTTGTGTCGAAGAGACACCAGTCACATTGCTCCAAAAGGTAAGTAAAAAATCTAACCCCAACCCTTTCCCTAATCCTTACCATAACCCTCCCCTTCCATGACCCGAATAGTAACCCTCCTTCCCCAGCAGCCTGACCCTATCCCTCCCCTCCCCGCATCTTAACCCTAACCTCTCTTCCCCGCAGCCTAACCCTAAGTCTCTCATCCCCGTAGCCTGACCCTAACCATCCCTTCCACACTGCCTGATCCTAACCCTCCCCTTCCATGGCCCTAACCCTAACTCTCCCTTCCCCAGAGCACAACCCTAACCTCCCCCTAACCCTAAAAGTCCTCTCACCTATCAGGTGGTGTCTGCAGCAGGCAGCGGATAAGGTGGGTACGGCAGAAGGCACATCTGAAAATAAATGGCATACTCACCCAATCTGAAATAAAAAATAGAAAATGGCTGCCTATTCGAAGTAGAGACAGACGAAAAAGAACTTTCTGCTGTCTCTACTTCTAAAAGACTGTCCTCGTGCTGGGAACTTCCAGAGCACATTACTTGGTCAAAACTCATAAATCTTCACCAAGTCACCATAATGTCAGCTGTCAATAGGTTTTTAATATCGATAACCATGCCAGAACCTCCCACCTGAGATGGTTGAGGTTAACACAGTAGAACAGTTTAAACATGCTTGGGATAAATATAAGGATATCCTAAATCTCAAACTAAATTGAGGGTAAATAGGGTCTAGGGTCAGTATAGTTTTAAATAAAAAACTGGGCAGACTGGATGGGCCATGTGGCTCTTATCTGCCGTCACTTTCTATGTTTCTGTAAGCTATATGTTTGACATTCTAATTATTCATAAAGCCGACATTTACAAACTCAACAGTATAGTATTAACAAATACAAATCCTTACCTTAGGCCTGATCCTAAAATAAGACACCCAGCTAGGATGATTTTCTGGCACTGCGGAACTGTGGGAGGGTGAGAATAGGCATGCAGATGAAGGTAAGTGGGGAGCAATAGCCAAATCCACATGGATCTACACTTGGATGGAAACCGGTCCATGAAGAGATTTTAAGGTGGGGTTTTGTACATGTAAATGTCTAGAATTCTGCTTGTGAGAGCGGAGATGACAGAAGAGCTCCAGACTTACGGAAAATGCACAGAAGTCTGGATCAGATCCCTTGTCTCCACTCCTGCTCCTGGCTTTCTCCCTGCTTCGTCCCTGCAGCTCTCCCCTCTATACCTTGCCTTCCTCTCTGCTTTCATGTCCCTTAAGGTGTAATATGAAATACTGCTGGTGTGAAAGCAAACAGTGAACCTGAAAATGATGTGACTAGAACAGAAATACACTCATATGACAGGTTCTATTTATAAAATGAAAAACAATTTATTTAGCAAACAAAATTTTTTTTAAAAAGGTCGATCCATTAGGATGTATACACAGTGGCAAATTAAAATGAATGTGACTAATATTTCTGAACTTTATTTTACAGATAGAAGAGCAGTTTAGATACTGGTAAATAGTAGTGTGCAGGGGCATATTCTTTCCCTTTGTTTCTGTGCAGATTACCTCTACCTTTCATATTGTGTAACATTGGGGTCTATTGACTTACCGTTTATTTTGTATGAACTTTGCTGATCCAGGCTCACTTCTCCTCGCAGCCAGCCTGGAAGTAAACTTTACTAATACTTACCCCTCCACCAAGGTCCCGCGATGATCTGCAAGGTCATCATCGCAGGACCTTTCATTCATCCAAAGCTTGACTGAAGTCCTACGCATGCACAGTGACTCTAATATGGAACTTAGAAAGTTTCAAATCCCGACATGAGAAACACTGAGCATGCACAGGTTTTTCATGTCATGACCGGCATCTGTAGGCAGATGTGTCTACTGGTCAGGTAAGTTTAAACCTTTTTTTACATGAAAATGGGCATTATTACACGAAAATGATCTTTTAAATAGACCCCTTTGTGTGGAAGCAGTCTGGGATCAACAACTGACAAAGGGTGCTGGTCCACAGTGGTTATTTTGGAGGCTTTACTTCATCACTTATAGGTTTTTAGCTCCTGGTTAAACACATAATAAAATCGCTAATATGGGAAGGCTGTTTTGCTTGCTTCCTGGCTATTGTAGACAACAATACACAGTACAGATTAATTTTATGTTGTATTATGTTGTACCAGTTTCCCTCAGATTGGCACTCACATCTGACAAGTGTAATAGAAGCACAGGCTTGCTTGCATCCTTATGGCTAATACTGCCAATGCCTCAGAGTATATCAGTAGATTACACACTGTCTAGGAGACTTTTCAATGAACTTTTTCTCCCCCAGGTCTAAAAAAAGTTCAGGTGAGAGTAGTTTTGGTAGAAGTCTTATGCATTTTGATTATCGGGAGTAAAAAATTATTGTCCGTATTGCTTACCCTACACCACCAACTTACCCTCATCTTTTTGGCTAAAATTGAGCATTTGTGATAAAAAAAAAAAATGTATGGGAAACATTGTTGTAGTATTGTAATGTTGGTAGAATGGAAACTATTACTACACAGATCCAGAAATGACCAAGTACATGTTTATTATTAAAATTCTCAGACTGTTTACTGAAATTATCTTTGAGTTGAATTATATGTTTTTAGTACTTATCTCTGTTACACATTTAGCATTTGTTATGCTGTTTGCTCAGTTCATAATCCTTTTTGTTTAGGTCAGTTACTGCAAATACCATGCAATTAAAACAATATAACCTGTAATTCACTGTCATTTGGCTACTTGTATGGGTTATATAGCTTTGTAAATACCTATTCATTAAAGAGATAAGATACTTAATTGGTAGCAGTAAACATACATGAAATTACAAAATTAACCCAAATTAGCCTATCTTGTGAGAAGTGTAAGAAGAATATAGGTCTCCAAAGACGAGAGGAAATGTATAGCTATTAAAGTAAATATTACACATTCCCAGCATGATAAGATTGTGAGTTCAACCAATACAGTGAATGTGACACAATAATACATAGAGATGCATCAACAGGCAGAGATTAGTGAGATTGTACTGAAACTCTTTGTACATTCTATTAGAATACTTCCTGAGTTCAGTTACTGTAAACACCATGTAAAAACACTGCAATTAAAATATCTCAGTCTGTAATTTACTGTCATTTAGCTACTTGCTTGGGTTATATGGCTTTCTTAATACCTATTCATTAAATCGATAAATATGTAATCTGTGTTACTAAACCAACATCAAATTACAATATTTCCCTAAATTTGCCTACCTTATGAGAAATGTATAAAGAATATAGGCAGTGCTTTTTTGTCATAGAACGCACTAGAACGGAGTTCCGGCACCTTTTTCGATGGATTTTCCAAGTTTAAAGTTTTGACGGCAAAATCATTAAAACGGTGCATGCGGGCTGCTTGTGTGTCAAGTCCAATGCATGCGTACATTGTCCACGCTGGTTGTGATGGCACTGCTCGGCTTGTGGCGCTGCTCGACTTGTGATTGGTCGTGTGGTCACGCATGAGTTGATGTGAGTTCGGGAACCTTTTTACTTACAAAAAAACACTGAATATAGGTATCTAAAGACCAGAAATGCATAACTGTTATTACAGAACTATTAAATTGTGTTTTACAATAAAACATGGAGATGAATAAATAGGAAGAGATTATTGAAGTTGTGGTGAAATGAAGCACAAATCAGACCCACACTGGCTGTTATGCTGATATGTGAAGTTCTGCCAACACAATAAAAACATTTCTATTCAGAATCCCATTCAAAAGTATTCTATGTTATATTTTTACTCATGTATGCTTATTAAGTGTTCTAGTCTATGGTCAGTGCTGCAACTACGGTGGTCAATTTAAATATGTGTGATGTGAATAGGCAAGACGTGAAGCAATCAGTGTTAAATTCTTCAATGCATTCCACATTTTACTCTTAATTTGGAAAGAGATACCTATGCCACAGACCACTCTGCAAACAATAAAAAAAATAGTTCTATTAATGTACAGTATGTTTTCTGCTTTCTTGTTTATATTTGGAGAATAGTTGTGAACTAGTCAGATTTAAGTCTTTCACTTGTCCACAAAAATATCAGATATTCACAGGTCATTTATCGATGTGCTGTTTACATTCCACTCTCTCGTCTGGAATGATATATTAGCTAAACGGTCTTAAGGATAGTATGCATCAGACAATGTATGATCTCACCCTGGGAAGGGCGGTGTTTGGAATGGTAGTAGTCAGCACACCTGACTGTTTACATCACAAAATGCCCTTTTGCAGAATGCAATTCGATCCCTTGAATCAGCATTCCGATATTTTTCCTTAAGATGGGTTCTGATGGCAAGGGGCCAGATCCAGAGCTATGTTCAAGTGCATTTTTATGCTTGCCGCTTACATAACTTTGACTTTTTTATGCACTATGCATGCGCGCGGCAGATGTTAGTCGTCGTAACTCTGATCATACGTACCTGCGTACGGGTCATCCTTATGGTGGCCGGAAATACGCTTCGTAAGCAGAGGGAGGCATTTAAATTGTACAGTATGGGCCGGGTTAGGCCGTTACGTACGACAATCCATTACGTACAAGCATACTTACGCTTGGAAAAGTTAGGTAGGGTTTGGTACTCGTAAATCAAGTAAATTACGTGCGACCAAAGGGAGTGCCCGGGGGGGTGCATAGTACTTACGTTCGTGTAAATACGCTACGCAATCGTATTTAAACTGCACTTAAGTCTGGATCTGGTGAGTAACAGTAACAAGTAGGAGGAGTTTGGCATTTAAATGTACAGTAAGGTCACTAGATCCTGACTTCCAATATTCTGTCAGTTTAAGCTGGGGCAAATAGAAAGGTAAAAGTCTCTCTGTCAGAGTTCTGTGTAAGTGATGGTAATGTCTTCCATGGGCTTAAATCTAATGTTCAGTCACTATCAGCACCCACCCCCTGGTTGCTGATGTCCAACAGGCCAATCTTTTTCTGCATAGTTCCCACCATACAGTTCACTTTAATTCTATAGGATAGATATAACTCCAAATTTAGGACCGGATTCAGATTTAAGAAGCTTTTCCGTGCGTTCGTAATAGATCCGTACGTTAATACAAAATAAGTACATTTTGCAAAAGTAACGAATTTCGGAACACTTCCATGTTGTGAAAGCAACCTTATCGTTAGCGCACGTATAAGTGATGGAAACGTTCGCAAATTCAACCGCACGTCTACTACATTACCACGTCCATTTTTTGCTATTTACATTCCAAATGACGCCTACTTATTAATAATCCGTCCGACCTTTTATGTTTGCACGCATTTTTTGTCATACGGAATTTACTTACGCATCATTCCAATTACGCTTCATAACTCCATGGTCTGCACATGCGCACTAAATAGAATTCACCCCACTTACGCATTTTGCGTGCTGAAATTACCAGACGTTCTTAATTCTGAATACGGTCCTTAATCTGAGACCCGCTCCTTCCTTTGAGGGCTTTAGAGTCATGGGATACTGATATCCATGTCCTATTTCTAAATCCTTCTAGGACATGTTAGAGAAACTTACATACACATATCTATTTTAATACTAACAGACAAGCTCTTTCATCCAATCTGAAACGAGAACAAAAGCTTCCATTAGTACGCTGTGTTTGAATCATTGCTTTTTTTGTGGGCAAATAAGGAATGATACTAGATCAATATCACGCTGCTCTGACTTTTGAATTGGAAGCGTCCATCTCTGTCACAATACTTGAAACACATTACAAAATCTATAACATATGGTATAAACCACATATTTGCACAGACACCATCTGTCGGATCATTCATTCATGTTTGGTGGTCACGCCAATTCATTTCTCATTTTTGGGATACCGACACTTTTTATAAGACACATTACTTTGCCAAAAGACTCATTTTTTTATTTATGCTACATTTCCCACTATCGGAAAGGCCACTAATTATTAATTTAGTTACTATGGAGTATATTAGCCTTCAATACAACTCAGTCACCCAGTATCACAAAGTATTGTATCACTAAGTACAAAGGTTTGATATACTGATCACAGGGCTTATTTCAAATTTACACCCAATCCCTGTGCGGTGTATACTAGTTTCTTCCCCTTCCCTGCCCACTATTTATTTATGCTACTAGTGTTATAATCTTCCCCTCCTCCAATAGATTTTCGAACTGTAAAATAAGACAACCACGCAGTATATGAAAAGCTATGTATCTTTACTGTAACTGTGTATCTTATCTTTATTTGTAAGTATTTGTATTCAGTCCATTTGGATATGGGCCGGATTCACAACACCATAATTTTTTACATACGCGTCTAATTCTGCGATTCTAGCTACTACGCACACGTAGTAACTATTTTACGCTATCTATGTAGCGTTTCGTTATGTAGATTGCATACATGCGGTCTTTAAATACTGCATGTATGCAAACTACGTAACAAAATGCTACGTAGATGGCGTAAATAGTTACTACGCATGCGTAGTAGCTAGAATCGCAAAATTAGACGCGTATGTAAAAAATGACGGTGTTGTGAATCTAATAATCATGCAATCACTAAATCCCAGCTAACTGAAGAACCTCATTAACTTAAATAACTGGTAAACGTTTGCCAGCCGCTGGTTTGCAGATATTACCTACTTGTACTTATTTATTCTACCATTGCAATATGTCCCTTGCTTTCCTGCTAAGATAAGCTACTGTATGCTTAACTTAGTTTCATATGATGGCATTTAAGTAGGAAGGGGCTGTGCATGTAAATTGTACAGTGAGGGAGGTTTGCACCATTTACGAGTGGATCAGCAGTTGGAGGGACTGCTGATCAGCAAGTGTGACTTAAGGTGGCCTTATGGCAGCATAAGTCACACTTGTTACAAACGTGAGAGGGGAGTGACGGGGAGTTTTCCACTCCCCTCTCTCATTTGGACAGACAGACTCCTGCACGTTGGGAAAGCGTGCCAGAGTCTGGATCCAGTACTGTGTCCGGAAGAGGGGTTGGCACTTTCACAGGCGAGCTTTTACCATCACCTTTCTGATGTGTTAAGTGCCATTAAAAGGTTGTCACATACATATATATGCTTCCCCAGCCAGGAGTCAAAGTGGTGTGACCTAAAGGTAGCTTTCTATGGACTCTCAGGACCACTTAAGGTCTATAGATTGCACTCAGATAGCACTGAGACCACCTAAACAAGGGCACATTTATACACTAATCCACTCCCTCAAAGTGCAGATAGTCTTTGATGCAGAGCTCAAAATAATGAGTGTGTTGGCAGGTTATCCAGGGTCATGTCATAACGCCTATATTCTCAGCCAGTCATCCCTATACTGCAAATTTGAGAGGGGAGAAATACCAAAGGGATGGCTTTTTGTTATGTTTAATGTTTGGGTTGAACATCCTCTGTATAGTTTAAGCAACCTAACATATGTTGTTAATGATCTTGAAAAATAGGGACAGATATTTTCCTAATTACAGGTGACTTAGGATATGGGTGTCGCTCCTGGCTGAAGACTCCTCTGTTGAATCCACACACTCCTGCCCAGAACAGATATAATGAGGCACACACAGCCACTAGAGGTGTGATAGAACGTCCCTTTGTACTAGTGAAGATCAGGTTCAGGTGCCTAGATAAATCTGGCGGTGTGCTCCTCTACTCCCCTGCAGATATCATGCTGGTATGCTGTCTACTGCATAATCTGGCTTTACATCAAGCTAGACCAGATATTATTGAAGTACACAGTGATGACCATCTTGTGATGTACAGACTACAGAATCGCACCTAACCCACCCGTCCTATCCCTAACCCGCCCCCAGTTTTTAAGTACCTTATGGCACTTAAGAGTGCCATAAGGCTACTTTATCTTAAGAAGGAAACTATGCACGGACAACGCCCCCCCTCCTCCCACCGCCCTCCCCGGCTAATCTAAATCCCTCCCACTGCTACCCAAGCACTCCCCGAGGCTGCATTAGGCCACCTCTTTCTAACTAAACTATGGAGGCAGTCTAGGTGCCTAAATGACCTACAACGCATGTCTAGTAGATAATTTCAGTAGATTCTGCACTTAAGAAGCCAGAGCTTCTTAAGTGTGATTCAGGTTGTGACTGAACTTTGCAATGTATGTGCATGTGCTCACTAACTTCAAAAGTGGTAAGTAAAAGACAAACACCTATGAATAGAGTTTACAGGCTAATTTTCTAACATCCTTTATAACATGCCTTGGAGGCGTATTTGGAGTAGTAGCTTGACTAGTGTCCGCAAAAGTTGCTAGACCTTAAATTGTGTCATCCACTCGCTACGGGGACCGGAAAGCAGCTCATACCGGAGGTTCCTGTATGAGCTGCCGCGGCAGTTACATAGAGCAGCTGATTTTAGCTGCTCTCTGAGGTGAGATGGGGGCGCCACGAGAAGGGCTAAATTCTTGCCACACCCAAACAAAAAAGTTGTGAAGCATCTGTATAAAAATAAGCAAAACACACATAAACTACACAAATACACAAATATAGAACTTAATTACACACAGGGCAAAATAAGGGGTTAAATGTACTAACACAATACCTAACAACATAAAACACATTTAAATGGTACTTACAATGAATCCAGCAAAGAAATTCCTGCAGAAAATCTTCAAATATTCCAATCAATAAACTTCAGCAACCACAGAAATGTCCAAACACCAAAAACTACTCTCTGAAACCAGCAAGTGACATGCTTCATATAGTGTCAGTTAGGAATTGAGACAGCTGAAAGTTCTTTTTCGACTGTCTGTATTTCGAATAGGCAGCTTTTTGCCATTTTTTTTTTCAGAATGATCGGCATTCTCACTCGTCCATTTTCGGAAGCACCGCCCGCAGGACCCACCCGCTGGTGGGTTAGGGTCAGGATGCTGGCATGGGACACTTGTGGTTAGGCTGCGGGGAGGTGTCTAATTATTAGGCTGCAGAGAAAGGAGGGTTAGGGTCAGGCTGTGGGGAAGAGAGGGTTAGGGTTAGGGTCATGGAAGAGGAAGGTTAGTGTAAGGGCTAGGGAAAGGGCAGGGTTAGTTTTCATACTTATCATTCAGAGCACGTCTTTGAGGCAGAAGCAATTGGCCCTTTCGGAATAGGGCTATTCTCAACGGGGATCTACACCCCTATATAGATACCTGTTAAACCTCCGTTCAGAATACACAAAATGGTGGTTGCTCAGATTAATGCAAACATTCATTTTTAGATAGTTGTACACAATAAAACACACTGAAACACACTGAAATCTGTTGGTGAGATGACATGACATGAATAAGAATAGACACGCTATATGGCGTCATTGCAGAACTAAGTTATGGTGGACCTTTGCTTAGCAAACGCTACAGACAAGTATTTTGGCCATATTTATTTCAGCACTGTATATTTCTTATGTTACTGGGATTAGCTGATTGATTTCATAACCATACACTTTTACATAAAATAACATGCTTGGAGATTATCTCAGCATAAAGCACATTCATTGTGTTGCATAGAGGGAAATGCAAATCAATACAAAGAAGCTGCTAAACATTCTTGGCATGATGTCACAGTTTAACTGTCAGGTCTAAACATATTCATGTGTTATTCAAGTTTAATATGCACTGATTATAGAAAGGATCTTTTACTGATCAAAGTGTACACATTGTACAAAAGAAAAGTTTAACTGAAAAATACACGGTTGTATGAAATTATAAATTTTTTAGACCTAGACATAAAAGTTCCTTTTAAGTAACTATTCTTTGTTGTTTTGAGGCACAATATATTGTTTTCAGGTTTTATTTGCTGTAGATGAATGCATTTAGAAAAGAGAAAAAAAATAAAAATATTTGTGTCATGGCAGACATACATTAGCTTTATTAAGAAGTTTTATAAAGGTTTAAAATTTTCTTTTAAGAAATATTTAGTGATCAATTTGAACCCCTCACCTTTATTTTCCATCTAATATCCCTCCCCTTCCACCATTATCCACCCACTACCCTCTCTTTGTTGTCTCATCTATATTCTCATCAACTTGCTCAACACCCTGTTCTTTCCAGTTCCATTTCCCCTCTGTTCCCTCCAGCTCACTCTCCTCACTGTTCCCATGTTATACCCCTTTTCCCACTGTAATTTTTTATATATCTCTCATAACTTCCCCCACTGGTTTCTCTATACTTCTCTCCTTACTTCCCCTACTGTTCTTTCTGTATTTCTCACCTCAGTTTTCCCTCTATACCTCTCTCCAATTTTCCCATTTATACCGCTCTCCCAATTGTTTTCTTTATGACCCTCTCCTCTCCTGTTTTCTTCAGCCCATCATCCATTGGGGCAGATCCAGACCTACGGCCGCCACACTACGGCGGCCTTATGCGTAAGAACGGCAGAAATGCAAATGCAAAATATGCCCGGCGTAATCCATGGCTCTGTGAGCCATGGATCTAGCGTCCGTAACTACAGCGTAGTTACGGATGAAGGGGCGGGCAGCTCTGTAACTACGCTGTAGTTACGGAAGCTGGGCGGGGGGGATGGAGGGTAATTAGGAAGGGAGGTCTAGGTTAAGGAGGTTATGCTCCTGTGTGAGCGTAGTTACATACAGTTATGCCGGCTGAAGTTAGGGTAGCCTTCAGCCGGCATAACTGTGTGTAACTACGCTCACACAGGGGGAGTGCACCAGAGCTACGTTGGCCGTATTTACGGCCAGTGGGCCAGCGTAGCTCTGGATCAGGGCTACTGTTCCTAATCTTTCTTGTCAATAACCCTGTCATCTAATTTTCTCTATCGAATATATATAGCAAATACAGGTGCGATTGTAAGAATACCAGAGAAATGGAAAGTTTATGTATATCAGTCACTTGATGTGGACTTTCAATGTAAAAGTTCAAGCACCAGACTTTAAAGTTCAAAGCCACTGCGTCCCTTTTAATCCAATCCGTCTGACTTCTGGTAAGCAAATGATCTAGAGAATAAAAGAAGAAGGGAGCGCTCTATGGTGCAAATTAACGTTTTAATCAATAGGAAAATTCACAGGATTAAAAACTCGTACCGAATGTTAAAAAAGTTGCATATAAATACAACAACAAGCCAAGAACGTCACCTGGTCCTATCAGTATTTGGCGTCCCGAACCTTTCAGTGGTTAGCCCGTAGTGCATGATGGCAGCTGTTGGTGGTTTAAGAGAGAGGAGTTCCACCAACGTATTTCATCTTGTTGTAAGACTTCGTCAGGGAGTGACGGAACTCATTACCCCCCACACTTTTAAACAAGGAATGACCAATCGCAAGCCCCCCACCCACTCTTCTTAAATATCTTTATAGACTGCACGTGCTCAATCTACGTATCTACTGTAAATGGTACATACATTGCGTAAATGACATACTTTGCATGCGTAGTAGGTCATTTCTTAAAAGACTGTTCTTAAAAACAGGAGCTTCTTAATCTTGAATACTGTCCAATGCTTCTTTTCTTTTCTCTTCTATGTTTCTTCTCATCTTTTTCATCACATTACCTTCTGCTCTCTCACACACAGAAACATCATTGTTCTATCACCACTCCTCTCACTACAGATCAGGAGACAATACAGATGCATGATCAAATGCTGGCATTTCAGACATGCAGACTCATCAATAACATACACCTTACATCTCTCTCATCTCTAAAGTAGGCCCTGGACTCTTGTTGCACACCAGGTATTGTGAAACTACAAGTTGGATGGCCAATAAGAATTTGTTTAATGATATGATATGCTTTTAACAAATATATATTTAATGTGTAGCATCTCTTTATGAACATTTTGTAACATAGAAAATATAAAAGTATTCAGTGCCAGGACAATGATAAAAGCTTCCAAGATATATAACATTCCTTTTTTTTACACCACTAGTAGAGCAGTCTCTCCATTCACTTATCTGCCATCTGTGCCAAGACTCCCTTCTTGTGAAGGCCGTTTTCTTGTAGGCCCAGAATAAGTAATTGTAAGCATAAAATTTACATACTGCTGGCCATTGTGCCCAGGTGCTCCTGAGCTATGTGTAAACCAAGGTCTTTTAAAAGTAAATGATAAGAGTTAGAAATGTTATTTTTAATTAACTTGTATTATGACACTAGTTTGATATATTTTTCTTTTTAATAATGGGATATCCAATATAACTTAATATGGGTCTTAGCCTTACGTTATATGTTTGCACATTCTTTTAGCTGTAATTATTACGTCATCAAGATATACAAACCTGCGAATCACACAGCACCATGCAGATATTGGGGTCTATTTACATAGGATATCATTTTTAAAAGAACGATGCTGATCCAGGCTCACTTCTCCTTGCAGCTTCATTCATTAAATTTACTAATACTTACCCCTCCTGTGAGGTCCCGCAATGATCTCTGAGCATGTGCAGAGACTCCATTGCAGAACCTTGAAAATCCCGGTATGAAAAACACTGTACATGAGCAGTGAGTTCATATCGGGTCTTGGAAATCTTCAGAGTTGGATGTGTCTCCCGGAAAGGTAAGTTTTACTTTTTTACTTATTATTAATATTTTACATTTATTTATTTCTATTTTATGTAAAAAAAAATTGTACATTTACATTTACACACGTGTTTATTCCAGTGATCTCCCCATACATGCCCCATACATGTCCCCCTTTTCTTCCCTAATAACAGCTACTAGGGGGGAAAAAGAGGGGTATATGGAAACATCACTGAAATACTTACCCCTTTTACACCAAGATCGGAGTGTAAAACTCCGCTCCGAGGTTTTGTAAATACAACGAACTGCCAGCCCACTCTGAAAAAAAATGGGCTGGTGGGGTGATGCGATTTTTAGTTTTCAATAGCGATGTATGCTTTGGAAATATTAAAAGCTTTCTAATCTATAAATATAGTTTATATACTAGAGAGGATGAGGATACTAGAGATGAGAAAACTATCCAAAAGTTCTGTTAAACATTCACCTCACTTTTTATTATTATTATTATTATTATTATTAATATTATCATTTATTTAGGCACCACAAGGTGTACGCAGCGTCGTACAAAATACAACAACAAGATACAGTACAGATATACAAGATATGGATATGTAGGTAATATGTAACAGATTTTGGTCTCAAGTATTTCCATTTATATTCCAATAATTACATATTAGAGTATATAGTTAGTTGTCATCCAATCTCTTTTGTGAAATAAAAGTTTACACATACTGGGAAGACATAAACTTGAGAAGTATGGCCTTTATTCTGAGTTTTGCAGTAGAAAGTGCACAAGGGATCAACTAGGCACACAGACCAAAATGTTCTAAGGGTCATTAAGGAAAGAAACACATTGGATTTTAAAAGGATTAAGGTTCCTATTAGATGCTAAATATTGGGGCTGATCGAGAGTAATCTGCACTTCTCAAATTATGTTGCAATGTGAGTAATTGACTTTTTATTTATATATATCATTTTTTTTCAGCAATAAATAGTGATCAGCCCTATTACATTCAATAATGAAAACTTACCACTGGGGATATTATATAACAAATAATTGTTTTTCCTTTCATGAATGCTTCAGTAAAGTCAGGAAAGAGGCCATCCCACATGAGTCAATAAGGCAGTATCACAACTAAAGCAATCATATGGAAATCATGAGTCATATGTGATAGATGTAATCCAGCGTAATAACATAATTGAATGAGAAACCACCATTATCACTCCTCTCATAGACGTTTTATATAAATATAAGCCTACAAACATATACTACAATATTTTGAAGAATGTGACAACATAACAAAACATAACTGACACCTAATTTGATGCAGTATGTTCTCTGATTTACAATAGGAGCTGCACATCTTCATCCTCACATTTTTTTTACTTAGGAACATCTGAAACTTTTGCAATGTCAGTTCTTTTGATTTACAGTGTATTTGTGTGTGTGTGTGTGTGTGTGTGTGTGTGTGTGTGTGTGTGTGTGTGTGTGTGACACAATATGCAACGCAAGGATATAGAGAATTGTGGAAACTTCTACAAAATAGATGTGGAAAAAAGTGTTAATATAAAAATATTTTAGTTGCTTTAAAACATATCATAATGCGTTATAACATCTATAGCAAGTATTCAGGGGCCAGATTTGCTAAGCTGCAGGTTTGGAAAAGTAGAGATGTCATCTATAGCAAAAAATCAGATTCAAGCTCTCACTTTCTTTTCACATACTAGAGAATGTCATCTAAAATCTATTAGACTGGGGATTGTGCTAGTCTCTGGGTTATTAATTTAACCTTCTTGTTTCTATATATTAACCTCCCCCTATTCAAGAAAGATGAAGTTGCGATCAATTACAAAGTTCAGTTTTAATTCTAGATAATATTGGGATAAAATTTATGCCAAATAAAAGGGATTTATCATGGCCTGGGTGGTATCGGAATCAACTGTGGGTTGGAGAGAGGGCGGAGTCGGGGTTTTGAAGATGAAACAGGGAGCCCTCAGATAATGCTTGTGCATATGGGGTCACGTAGAACCACAGACAGGGATAAGATAAGTATATTGGTCTGAATTGCAGGACGGGATAGCAGACTGGACTGCAGGACTGGACTGCTGGACTGGACTGCAGGACTGGACTGCCGGACTGGACTGCAGGACTGGATAGCTGGACTGGAGTGCAGGACTGGATAGCCGGACTGGACTGCAGGCTGGACTGGGCTGGAGTGCTGGACTGCCGGACTGGACTGCCGGACTGGACTGCAGGACTGGACTGCCAGACTGGGCTGCAGGACTGGATAGCCAGACTGGACTGCAGGACTGGATAGCCGGACTGGACTGCAGGACTGGATAGCCGGACTGGACTGTAGGCAAGACTGGATTGCAGGCGAGACTGGATTGCAGGCGAGACTGGATTGCAGGCGAGACTGGATAGTATGCAGCAACGAGAGTACCAGGCTCCTTCTGTGACAAAGTAGATCTGGCACAGAAGGGAGCTCTGGCAGGGTTTAAATAGCCCGCTCCTGTACCTGATTGGTTTCGGGGATCACGTATGTCTGCCCGTTCGATTCTGATTGGTTCCCCGCCGTCATGTGCCGCAAAGTGTCATGGTGGCGCCCACGAGATGGAGCTCCCGCTCACAGGACCGCCGCACGCCGACCACGTCTGGACCTGGGACCGGAGGAGTGTGCCTGCAACTGGTAAGTCCGGCGGCGGCGTCTGCCGCCGATTGTGTCATTATTGATCCATTATTAGAGTAATTCCTAGATACTTGAAGTGTGATTGATGCCATAGGAAGGGGAGCATGTTTTTCAGGTCTTCCACTGTAGCCAAAGGTCTATTAACGTTGAGGGCAGTTGATTTTAAAAACTTGATTATGAAATTTGATAGGGCTCCAAACTTCTGAAACTCTCAGACTTTGTTTGGAAGTGATGTGGAAGAGCTTGTGAGGGTTACTAAGGTGTCATTTTTTAAAGTGCCTGCCTATACTCTTTTGAACCTACCTTAATACCAGAAATATCTGGGTTTGCTTTAATCGATCATGGCAATGCTTCAATGCACAAGACAAAAATGAAAGGGGATTGGGGCAGCCCTGTCATTGATTCTAAATCTGGTTGATGGGTTTTGGTATAATGCCATTATCCTCTGAACACACAGGGGATCTATTCATAGATGTATGAGAATACCTATCATAAAGCTCCAATCCATCCTGTTGAAGGCCTTTTTTGGTGTTTGTTGACAGGAGGGTGATGGGGTTGCCTGCCCGAGTAGTGTGATAGACAAGGTCCTTAATGGTGTTATCTTTCCCTTTACACCCATCAACGAACCCATATTGAGAAGGGAGATCAGGTTATACTTTGGGCATTGGACAGGATCTTTTACCTTCTTTGGTATGACAGTGATATGTGCATCAGATATAGAATTACAGGCATCTAAAAGTAATGAAGAAAGCTATTTTTTTTTAAATATTCTGTAGTAAAGCCCTCTGGGTCTTGGCTTTTTACTGAAGGTGAAGAATAGATAATCTGATCAATTTCAATGTCCAGGACGGGATGAGGTGAAGGCAATGTCATCCTTTGACAATCTGTGATACCCCGCATGCTCTAAATAGGCCTGATTGAGGGAGGGGCATGTGGAGTTCAACAAGGGAACTCATTCTCCAGGAATGTTGTAGAGACTGGAATAATGGGCCTGAAAACAGCAGCAATATCCTTTGTCTTCTGCACATGAGGCCTAGACACATTGTGATCTGCCAATCCCCACCACTACTACTCCCCAGCAGCATCTACAGGGGAAGCTGTAAACATGAACCTGTCATAATGCTGGATTATGGAAAGTAATATGCATTGCCAGCTTTAAAGGAACATAGGACCGTGTTCACACTTAAGTTAGCGTGGAATCTACGGACCATATTCACAGACACGATTTTGCATGGTTTTCCATGCGTATACTTAGGAGCGGATTAACTGCGCATACGTAGTAACTTTTTCCACAAAAGTTACGTAGGATTTAGGTACGGAAGTCCATTAGGCACGGACTTCTGAATCGCACTTAGGGACATACGTATGGAGGGGCGTGGTTGTCTGCCTTACGTGTGAAGCTATGTGAAGTTGGGCGGGGGGAGACATTTAAATGAGCTTTTGAGGGCGTGGTCATGTACGTACGTAAGTAAGTAACATACGCAGGTAAGTACACACTTACAGTTAAGGGTGCCTTATGGAAGCGTAAATCACCAGAAAACCCGTCCATGCTAGGGGAGTGTCATGGGAGTTGCCTTGCTACGTGCACGCGTATATTTGCGTACTTTAGACACTCGCAACTCTGAACCGGTTCTATGTGCATATTTTTACGATTAGTTAGACTGTGCATGCCCAGAAACCAAATATACACACAGAAACCATGGCAGACTGATTGACATACATGGACATCAGACTTAGGACTGATGCACACATGGGTACCTAATGAGTCCCGCATGCATGGCTAGAGGGGCAAGATTCGTAAGGCAAATGTGTGGGCGTTCCAACAGAGTTAGGATTTGATTCACAAGTAGGAGTGTCTTGCAAAAACTAACACACGCACGGGAAAAGTTAAGGTAGCCCTTGACCACTCGTAAATTGAGCAACTGTATTGTTTGCTGAGAGCCCAAGCGTCTTCTCTTACTTAGTTCAACCAACACCTACTGCGTATTTTTAATCAATGGATATTTGTTTATAAAATAAACAAATACAGGCTTGTTTTTATACTCTAATGCAGGTATCACATTTTGTGCTAGACTTTAACCATGTAAAGTTGCTATTTTTTGTGTATAGTTTGATAATGTTTTTTAAAAAACGAATGACCTTAAATTTTTTACAAATTTTTGTAAAGTATGTCACGTTTATTTTTGTTTCTTCTTTTATTTTTTATGGTTATTTTTTATTACAAATGTTAATGATAGTACTTGATGTTTTAAGAAATAAATATTATTTCACTTTTCCAGAGCCTTTCAGTGCGTTTAGTTACGTATCTTTGAATCATTAGCAATTTTAAGCACCATTACGCATGACCGATTCATAGCCACGTGCCTTATTATATGGAGAAAAGATTTACGTCCTTACTTTGCACTCCCGAACCAGGGGGAGTAGTTAAAAGGTTTCTCTCTTTTCTCAGAATCGGTATTGCAGATTTTTCATGTGCGTATATTTAAGTTAGTTTGCAATTTTACACTTAAGTGTGAATATGATCCATAATTAGATAAAACAAGTTATCTAGGAGTACATCAGATACCTCTAACCCATCAGAGGTATCTTATTTATATCAGAAATTGAACGTAATATAACAGCAAGGAAAATACAGTCTTATTTGTTTGACACCCAAGGGTTTTCAGGTGTCCATCAACTGGTACAAGGCAGGACTCTTGGATTTAATTCAATTTAACCAGTGGAGAGTGCAGCAAAGTGGCAGAGGAAGGTGCTCCAGGTGCTAATGTTGCCTTGTGTGCTGTGGCACGTGCGATTGCTCTTGGGACTATGGGGTTTGTGTGTGTCCTAGGTTGGGAAACAGGTGCATCCAATTAGGGGATCAAATATTATCCAGAACCAGAGATGCACTGAAGTCTGGGACATCCGATGGTGTACACAAAGCAACGATTCCAATATTTAACCCAGATCTTTTCTGGAGTGGATGCTTTAAAATTTTCCCATATATTGGGGCTGGGGAAATGGGATGGAATGGGCTGGAGCATGCTGATGTAAGCAAGAGGAAACTCTAAAAAATGCAGAGAGGTTACATACCCCTGGGGGGGGGGAGGATGCTCACATATCGGCAGGTTCGCACTGAGACTTTGGCATAAGAGGAGTATCTGGAGAGATCATCAGTGCCTGGTGGGTCACAATTCCTACATCGGTAATGGAATGGGTGGTTTGAAGGGACATGTGATATTAGGGGCCCTCTGTTCTCATATAATGCAATGTAATTTGGAGAGACAGTTTCTTTGTGATGCAAGAGAGATAATGGGAATCACTGTGGATAGGTCAGAGCAGATACAGTGGATCATTCCTATGGTATTGTGGAATGAAAGGATAAATGGGTGTCTAATCTATCAGCAGAAAGGTCTGCTGCAGTATGGGCCACCTAGATATGTTGCAAAATTGTTGCATTCACATTTCCCTGGCTGGTATTTGCACTCAGGGGGTTCGCTCTGTCTAGGGTTATCTTATTCCTCAGCTGACACCACAGGTAGAGAGCATCCCAGGGGAACCTGCAATTCAAGGCTGTGTCCTTTGGGGAAAGATTGCAATGCTCACTCTTCCACACTGCCTATTCATGCACTGCTTGTAGAGAACAGTACTCCCTCTAATGAACTCCATTCCCAGCAGTGAAGACTGTTGTGACAGTGGGTCCTCTGCCTAATGTAGCAAAGCCTTGAGAGCTATGTCCATTAGCTCACAGACACTAGCCAAACAAGCCCTCAGGGGACCACATAAGTCAGAACCATCTCCCCTGTGCCAGGACTTAGGGCATTCCACTGGTAACAGTGGAAACACGAGGGCCCCACAGAAAGGCCACCCACCCAAATCCTTTCTGAACCCAGCCAGATTAATCCATGAGTCATCAGGTTTTAAAGGGTTAGTCAACTGGTTTTACCCCAAAGCTCAAAGCATCCTCATCTTGCCTCTGTGACGGTCAGGACAGCCCCCCAACAATGCCTGCATTTTGATGTACTACCTTTTCAGCTTAATTTGACCTACATCATGTTATGTTTTGAGTTAAGATTTATATAGTCTTTAATAATATGTAATAAATAACTATTCAAATAAGTAATACATTTATTCCATTAGACCCACATTTCAGTGGTCTGTGTCAGTTACTGAGTTGTGTGTGTTTTCTTGGGGCTTGGGACTGACACTGTGGGAGATGACTTTTACAACAGGAAGCTTATAACAATTTTCTTGTGCATAAATAAATCTTTCCTTACTACTCTACAGAAGGTGGTGATCTATTGCACCAGCTCTGTACTAAATTGGCACCTTCACTCCACCTACTGACCGTCTTTTCAAACTACTTGATATTCTGAACTATGCATCTTAATAATCTCACCTTACCTGTACTGTGTAGGCATTGGGGAATTTTATAAGCACTAAGGGCTGTATTCACAGTTCCATTTTCACGTGGAGTTGCGTGCGTATTTTTAGGTATGTTTTATCTGCGCATGCGTAGTAACTTTATTTACGTAAGTTCCGTAGAATATACACGCGTATGTGCTTTAGGTACGGACATGTGAATTGCATTTGGGGACATATGTACGGAGAGGCGGGGTTGAGTTATGTACTTGAAAGAGGGTGGGGGGAGAAATTTAAATGAGCCTTTGAGGGCGCGGTTAGATTGAATTGCACGTAAGGAATACATATACGCACGTATGTACACACGTAAAGTTAGAGGTGCTCTATGGAGGCGTAAGTATACGATTGCACTACCATGAGAAGGGAGTGTCATGGAGGTATACATTTTTATTGGTATTTAAAGCAATTTCCATATTTATTATAAATATCATCATCAACATTTTATTTGTTTCTTTAATATTATAAGGGCATTGTTCACTGTATCTTCTGAGTATGGATCTCCAATCACATGAGCATGTTGTATTACTGGATTGTATAGTGTAACCAGGGCTGGCGGTGCATCCCGGCGCCTATCCTGCTTCCTGCTACATAGATTGGCAGCGTTCATACAGTCTCCTGTATCAACGCTGCCAATCTGTATAGAGGGGAGCGGGGGGATGTCCGGCGCCTATCCAGCATGGCGCCAGACACCCCCTGTCCCCGCTATACAGATTGGCAGCGCTCACACAGGAGGTTCCTGTATGAGCTGCTGCAGTAGTTACAGAACATTGCTCACAGCTGCAGCAGCCCTGTCTGGAAGGAAACAGGTAAGTAAGTAACTGAGGGGAACTGGAGGCATATTATGGGCAATACTGGGGGGAAGGAGGGGAACTGGAAGCATATTATGGGGAATACTGGGGGGGGGGAACTGGAGGCATATTATGGGGAATACTGGGGAGGAGACTGGGGGCATATTATGGGGAATTCTGGCCAAGATCTCAGGGATATACCTAGTCCCCTGATCCCCTCTAGCCAAGTGCGCCAGATACGACCCACCCATATCCGTTTGGGAATACAGTATGTGTCCATTAAATAAGAGCCTACGTTTAGCCTTAGCAAACAGAAAATCCGACCAATCCCTCTGAACTTTCAGCCACCTTATTCTGTCAGCCTCCCCATGGGACCTAATATATTCGGCCTCCCTAACCCCACACTCCCTCTCCAAGGACAGCTCTTCACTGCTATAAAATTTCTTCTTCCTGGCCACATTAGCAATAAGGGGTACAATTGCATATGCGGCGGTATGCCATTAACCCTTGACATGCTGCCATTTATGGCACTATAAGGTGCAGCATGCCCTGCAAATCCTGCGATTTCAAAATCGCTACTAAACATAGCACTTCTCTAGCGATTTGACACAAACTGACTTTAGTAAATCTGGCCCTAAATGATGTTATTAACAAAAACTGCACATATCATCAAGCTGCTAATTATTTCTAAAATGTTTACAGTTACATTCAACTCATTGATAGTGTAAAAACTTGAAGATTTATACCTGGGCACTTTTCATTACTGTACAGTATGTAGTAATGGTTTACCATATGCACAATACTTTGGCAGAAACCGTTTGTAATGTTTTAAAAATGTGAGATCCTAATGCAAAGGGCAAGACAATGGTTGTGGCAGGTGTGCTGTCCTGACTTAGACATGACCTGGGACTGGTACAAATGTTTAGATGTGAACAGTAATTTAATACGTCGCAATTCAGCTTTAGATAGCTGAGTGTGCACTTTGGCACGCCCTAATGTACATAGACAACGTTATCCTACCCTTTCCCTCCCTCAACACACCCCTGAGAATGCTCTTCAGTTCTAAGCATGTACAGTAAAATATCTCACATGACATGTCATGTCATAAGGTGCACGAGCTGACATGCTCCCTGTTTTTGTCTGCTAAATACATTTTATTGGGTATTGTGCCAATGAGTTAACATACAATCCCTCACTATGTTTATGTCACTCAACAAGATTAGTGCCAGTTCGAAAATTGACCACACTTGACCAGAGATACAGGGTCAAATCTACTAAAGTCATTTTTGGCCAAAGCGCAGATTTTGGTCAATTTTAACAGGGTTTAAGTGATCAGAAAATTACTAAAGGTCAAATTGCCGGAAATTGTGATTTTCAGAAATCGCCATGTACTTAATCATCATGGTGATTATTTCAATCATAAACATACAAAGCACTAGATTTACTAAGTGCGTGTTTGCATA
Source organism: Limnodynastes dumerilii (assembly GCA_011038615.1). Lineage (NCBI taxonomy): Eukaryota > Metazoa > Chordata > Amphibia > Anura > Limnodynastidae > Limnodynastes > Limnodynastes dumerilii. The sequence goes on from WWET01000948.1 coordinate 278,910, forward strand.
ATCGCCATAAAATTGTATTCAAAGCAGTGAAATCAAAAGCACCATTTAGGAGAGGTGCACTAGTACAAATTGCAGCCAATGACCCATGAATAGGTCAGTTCCTCCATAAGAGTGACCTTACAATTCCAAGCGCCTATTGGCTTTTGGTGTAGCATCATGGAGACAAAAGAGTGAGGAGGATAATGAACAACACTAGCCCCAGGTCCCGCACGGGTTACGCATTAGACGGCAGGTACGTGTGTTTAGTGGGCATTTGGACCTGGACTCCCTGTCTGACCAGGAGGTTGTGCAAATGTTTAGGCTTAGCCGTGCTTACCTCCTGATCCTTTATGAGCAGGTGAGGAGGGATTTGGACATCAACCAACATCACCCAACCTCACGGTACCATGCAGTTTCTGGGCTGCACAAATTATTGTGTGCCGTCAACTTTATGGCCACAGGATCTTTCCTGTCTGTGACTTGAAGAGTGGGTGGAATTTCACAGGTTACTTTTTCATGTCACATTTCTCATATGTTAAGTTCAATTAAAAGAAATATTGCAAACATATATCTGCTTCCCCAGCCAGGAGTCACATTGGAGAGAAATAAAGGTAGCTTTCTATAGATTCTCAGCATTTCCTAATGTCCTGGGAGACATAGATTGTACTCTGAGATATACCTCTGACACCACCTAAGTAAAGGGCTACTGTGTATGTCAAATGACACCATTACCATTCCCTAAATGTTCAGATGGTCTGTGATGCAAACTTGAGAAGTTTGAGTGTCAAATGCTTGAGGGATGGCTGTTGGGTATGTATTCACGTTGTTTTTTTGATGGGAGGGTTTCCAGTTGTGTTTTAAATGTGTGAATATAATAGTAAATATATGTTACAAACTTCTTTTTATTCATAGGGGACTCAGGATATGGGTGTCGCTCCTGGCTGTTGACTCCTCTGCTGAATCCGCACACTCCTGGGCAGCACAGATATAATGAGGCACACATAGCCACTAGAGGTGTGATAAAATGTACCTTTGGACTACTGAAAACCTAGTTTAGTTGTCTTCATAAATGCACGGCCGTAAGGTGTGCGTAGGTCAGGATCCGGCCCTAAGAATATACTCTTCTCATGTGTGAAGTAAAAAACAACAGCCACACAGTATTTCACAAAACATGTTTTTATTTTCATTGCTGTACACTAATGCAGCATGTTTTAAAACAAAACAACATTTTAATTTGTTTATTTGCAAACTAATTTTGTAACAAATTTTGAAGACTGGCACATTGGTGTAGTCAGATGTCCTCTTGACCTACCTCCCCTGCTAAGAATCCTAGGTGGGAAAGCACTGATGATATCTTCATGAATTTGTCCCTACATATGGACAACATGAGCAATAAGCTCACGCAATATGTTATTCCCTGCTTCAACAGCAGCAGTATTTTGAGCATTAAGGATATTCCATTGCAAAAGCCAAACAATTTATGTCTAAGCTTATAGCTGTCCTGCAAAATGTGGTGTGAACACGTCGCATGTAGACAGGGTGATACATTTATCTTGTTTGCTTGGATGGATGCAATTGCCTCAGTCATATCATGGACTGCATCTTTTTGTTGGGTTGCAGGTAGCTCTATGTGTGATTCAGGCTCTATGAATTGCAATGTGACATTTGTGTGGTCTTCCTCAACAGGTGCCTATGATGCCACTTGATGTCTTGAAGACTGGTGTGATGGACCTGAGGACAATGATAAAGGTAAGTAGGCTATCTTTTTAAAATGAAATATAAAGGTTATGTTAAAAAGGTTGATTACATTAGTTAAGTGTAAATTCAAAACAATAAAAATGTATTTGTCCTTCAGAAACCACACTTTACACTTGGGCCAAAAAAAACCAACAATTGGTAGACACATATTTAAAATGCATGACATTCATCTTAATTAAAATCATTTTTATAAATAAATAAATATTAGAAGGTCACATCTTTTAAGGTCTTGTTACATTCTAAAATTGTTTAAATTCCTATTATTGTTGATTTTATTTAAAAAAAAAAAAAACAGCAAAAAGAAGAAGAGAAAAATTAACGACAAAAACCAGGTTCTTCATCATCAGAGGAAGTACTAAACATTGGTGGTGTTCTTTGCATAGGAGGACCTGAACATTAGAAAAATATGATGACATAGTAAATGTGTTCAAAGCTTTACATATGCATGCCTCAGTGTTACATTATCTGAAATCCCCAAATAAAACAAAAAAAACATGAAAATTAAGTCAATTGGTATTATTTGGACAAGTGTAATAGAAATAAACTCCCAAAATGTACCTTGCATGCTAGCTGAATCTGTGTCACACACATTAACCCCTTCAATAGCTCTAAGCTGCTCCTCAAAGGTGTTGTATGATATATGTCAAGGGGGACTTCCACCAGTATGGGCAGCAGCCCTCCTCTCCTCTCCTCTCCTCTCCTCTCTCAGCTTGTGTTTTAGTTGGCGTTTGATGTCCTAAAACCACTTGCAGTAGTTTGCCCCACTTGTTTGTATGGGCCAACAGCATTAACCGCATCCATTACTTTGCCCAAAGTTGCCTTTTGTTGCCAAAGTTGCCTTTTGTCTTCACCACCTGGTCACCCAATATCTCCTCATAAATGGGGATAATTGTCTCCACCAAGACACTGTTCTCGTCATGTGAGAATCGGATGTTGCAGCCGCTTTTTGTTTTTTTTGGGAGCACATGGCTCCATATCAACACACTCCATCTCCTCCTCCACTGCTTTTGGAGCAACAGGTTTTGACATATTCCAACTACAGGGGACACAATAAGTAAAAAAAAAAACCCACACACATGCATGTATGCAGCAAACAAACAAAACACAACTCTGCATTAATATGAATAAGAGCATGTTTGAAAATGAAAATTGATTAAAAACTAGGGATTCCATTTACTAAAGTCGATTTTGCTGAAATCGACCATAATCCCGGAACTTTAGCGGTGATTATGCCATCGCCACATTCACTAAAGGCAAAGTCCCGGGACTTTAGCTTTAAGCAAAATCGACACGCCAAACATCGCCGTCCTGATTTTTTTAATGGCAAACATAGCAATCAACGGATTTACTAAGCGTCTCTTAGTAAAATCTCGGGAAACTTGCTTGAAAAAATGGCCATTAAAAAGTGCCTTCTGTGTGTGGGGGTTTCATTGAAATTGACACATACTTTAGCTGAAAAATACATGTCAACATCTTTGACATGTGTTTTTCAGAAGCAAAATGTCAAGCGCATCATGCTTATAACCCTTATCCTACAGGCGCTGATAGTACTAGAAGGCACAGCATGGCCATGTGTTTTTAGGCCATGCTGTGCCTTCTAGTACTATAAGCATCAGCATGGTAAGGGTTAATGTCATGCTGCACTATAAGCAATAGCTGTAAAAAAAAAGTAAGTTAACAAAATAAACAAAATTATGTACACAGACAAACACAACACACATCTGAATCTGCAAGCCCCCTTTGAAGCGATGTAAATAATTGTGCCCACCCTTTAAATGGTCCTGGGTAAAATCCCCTTTAATCGTCTATCAGATGTTTATTCTCCCTAATGTTTATTTTAAAAATCCATGTTCTCCAATATCGAGTAATATTACTCTGACATAGCATTATAAACCAAAAATTAACATAATATGGCAATATGATGTGTCCTATTCTATCTGCTGGACCATTTGAAATAATAATAAAGTCCTGTAAAAACTCACCGTTTTGCTTTCATCTATCTTGACAGCAAGATAGATGACATGGCAAGGGCAGCATGACATTAACCCTTGCCATGCTGACGCCTATAGTACTAGAAGGCACACAATTGCCTGAAACACATGGTGATGCTGTGCCTTCTAGTACTATCAGCACCAGCATGCTAAGGGTTATAAGCATGATGCACTTAACATTTTGCTAAACTTTTTTTTTTTTTTTTTAAAACCTTAGTCACAAACGGGACATGATAGGTGGCGATTTTTTTATAATGGAAAATCACTGTGATTTTATACAGAACATTGCAGCGATTTCTCCATCGCTGCCTATCGATGGCGATTATAAATCGTCAGCCAAAAGTGTGGCATAGTAAATGCAGCATTTTTTTTTTTAATCATGGCAAAATTGCGGTGATGGCTGGATGGGATGGGATGGGATAGATTTATAATCGCTGTAAAAAAAATGACTTTTGTAAATGAGGCCCTATAAGTTTAATAAAAAATTCAAGAATATTGTCCAAAAAAATAATTGAAAAACAATCTCAAAATGGCTTCAAATCACAATCTTCTCCAACACACAGCTCTCACCAACACCTAGTAACTCTCTCAAGTTAAAAGTGACACTTAACTCCATTTTATAGTATTTGTCCTGTGTGATCTAATGGTTCATGTTAAACACTGGGCTTTTCAGTAAAATCACGAGATTTCCAGCCCTAAACACAAAACCATAATAATTACAAAAAAAATAAATTAAGACACCAAAATCGCTATACTTTATGATAAAAAAAATCGTTGTCTATTGCCATACAGAATCAACCATTGGTAAATACGGCGCTTTAAATAAAAAAAGAGCCATGAAATCGTGACGATGGCTGTCGATTCAAAGTTAATGAATCCCTTGGAAGAGGGTAAATCAGTGATAAACTCTATAGAGGCATAATGTTTTAGCCTGGTTTTTAGCCATAGCATAAAATATTGCTTATACATTTAATATAGTCATATCTTAGATAGAATCCCTAGGAATGAAAATTCCAGCCCGGAAATGTGATATTGTCATATTAGTGATCTATTCATTCATCCATTAAAAGCAAAACCTGCTATTTGTATTTTAAGACACACCCAGATTAGAGCCAGAAAGTTATAATGTAATGTTAATTAAATTACTCCAGCTAGGATACATTAGTGAAACGTAAAAAAAATTCTCAGGTTGTGCTGCCTGGATTGAAATAAATAAGCTGATAAAGGTAAAGGGGGGCTACCCCAAAAGACCTTATCAGACCCACAAACAATCTGAAAATATAGGAAGTTCCAAGCGCTAAATACAAATGTAAAACGTAAATCAATGTTTAATAAATCAATTGTATACAAATGCAATAGACACAAGTTAAAAGAACAGGTATAATGCTAAGGTCCCATCAACCCTTATTCCAGGATGAAATTAAGGAGGTTGATTTGTATGTAGTACAGGTTATAGACATTCAATATGTTACCAACAAAATAAGGGATGTAGACGCTATGACCCTGATTCAGAGATTAAAAATAAGAGAACAAAGTTACTTCTAGGCAAAACCATGTTGATTTCAGGGGAAGTCAAATTAATTGTATTCTTTGCATGCAAGGAGAATACTTTGCTTTTGCTTACTGCACACAGATACTGACCAGCATAATCTTTACACTGGTATTTAGACTTGGACTGGGAAACATCAACTCTAATACTGTTTGCAACAGATGAAATATGAATCCAGTGAAATCAACATGGGTTTGCCCAGGAGTAACTTGCCTCTCTTATTTTGAAACTCTGAATCAGCGCCTATGGGATCAAAAATTCCGATAACATACAGTGCTGAGTTTGTTTGATATACTTTTTACCTATATATATATAAAAATCATTCTTTTTCCGATCATGATCCCATTTTAGAGTGTAAGTTAAACTGTATCCAGTCAGTCATGTAGTAATTCTGCAAAAGCAATTTAGAATCAATTCATTCCATGGAGTTCTCCTATCTAAATATCCACAAAAAGAAGAAAGATTTATTTGGAGATTTATTTACGAGAAAGAGAAAAAGAATTTATTTATATGCATGGTGAAAACCCATATTTATTTATCTTGGACCAGATTGGGTTCAAACCCATCACCCCTCCTCCTAAAGTCAATCATATACCACTACTCTATATGATGTTCTGATGAATTCATTTTAATTCTTGTTAACAAGAACGATTCATTCCCACTAGTTGTTTCATTCTTATATATTTCGGTTTTTATACAAGTTATTCAAAGTTGTTTAAACAGACATACATAATCATATGGAAAAACCTCTTCTTTAATTTCAATTTCCAGTTATCCAGAACAATCAAAGTCCCAAAATTA